>CAUYRH010040246.1:0-84185 GCA_963574655.1 Perodicticus potto | reverse complement strand
ACAACTTACTTATCACACCTCCGCTTGCAGAACTGGGACTTTTCCAAACAGCTGCAGCTCCCCCCCCCCAGCGCAGCGGCCTCACCCTGACCCCTATCCCCCTTGCCCCTCCCTGCCGGGTCCTGCCATTTTTGCCTTTAAAACCAGACTGTAAAAGCTACCCGGGGCCCTTCTCCCTGAGCGGCTGAGGGACCCTGGCGCACCAGCAATAAACGCCTCTTGCTTTTGCATCGACCTGAGTGTAGTGACTCTCCTTGGGGGCTGCAATCCCAACATTAGACCCCCTCTTGGGTCTAACAGGCCTGACCCCCAAAGGGTCTTCTTTCACTTCACTGACCACACCATTCTCTCTCATCTCCAGAATGTCATTCTTGTCCCTTTGCCTAGACACGCTGCAGCCCCCTCCCTGCCTGGGGGCTCATCCTGCTGGGCCTTTCTAACACACTGGGTGACACGATCCTCATGCTTCCATGGACTCTGGATCGGCCTCTCCTGTGCCTCCCCGTGCATGGTATTCCAATTATTTGTTAAATTGCTTTTTACTTCGCTAGATCAGCGGTCCTCAACCTGTGGGTTACGGCCCCTCTGTAACAATGAAAATACATCCTGCATATCAGATATTTACATCACGATTCATAACGGTAAAAAATTACAGTTATGAAGTAGCAACAAAAGTAATTGTATGGTTGGGGGTCACCACAACAGGAGGATCTGTATTAAAGGCATTTGGAGGCATTAGGAAGGTTGAGAACCACTGCGCTAAACTATGGTACATAATCGGTGCTTTATAAGTGTTCACTGAATATCCTTTTTCCTTCTTTCCATGGATTATAAGAATTTAAGGTTTAGCTAAGATGAGGTTCAAAGACACACAATCTGGGAAGTGTAACAGAAAGAGTACAGCCAAAATTCTACCTATAGGTGTGTTTAAAATTTTAAAAAGTTAGTTCTCAACATTTAAAAGTAAATACATTTAACAGAAATGTATGTTTATGAAATATCAAAACAGTTAGACTGGCAGGTCTGGTACCAAGGGGCCCTGGGAGCTGGGGGGCAGCTGCCCCCTTAGACAAGCCCTGTACGCCCCAGGCAGCCACAGAATCCACTGTGGGGCTACACACGACTCGGCCTGTGGGCTTTCGTGTTGATGCATTTTGGCAATTGTTCTGCTTGTTTTAATAGGGAAGGCTGAGGAAAAGTGATGTGAATCTCTTCATCCCTGCCGAAGTATTGGGAGGCCCACGAGTTTAATCAGTCCTATTTTACTCATTAGAGAGTGTGATTGCTGTTTGCGTCTGAGTCGGCCAACGCTGGCGTGGTGCAGCCAACAAGAAACCCCCTCCTCTCCCTCTCTCAAAAGGCGGAGTAACTGGTCAGAATGGTGGAAATGCCATGTTGCTGCTTCCCTGGGACTGGAGTGGCTATCGGCCCTGGCTGGTGAAATGATAACTGGGGGCCTATTAACTGCCCTGCCTGCACTTGCCTGTAAGCAAAGTCCATATAATGAAAACCTGAGATGAGTCTCAAAATAAGATGTTGTATTTGAAAGTGCTTTGTAAGCAAGTACCGTACAAGGATACATTATTATTTTTATATCAGGAAAGATGGCGGCTCTATTTTTCAAATATTAGGAGGCAGCAAGAGGGAACTGAAGTTAATTGTGGGAATCTTATTTTCTCTAATGACTCAAAAGATGACGGAGACAAAAGCCAGCCCCAAAGCTACAGCCTGTTCCTACCGCGGAGAGAGGAGTGGAGGTGCAGGAGGGAGCTGTCGTTTATTCCACAAACTTTTAGAAGGGCTACTACATGCCCTGCACTGGGTGATGTAAGATGCAACAGGTACGAAGGCTGCATAACAAAGCCCAGACTCAGCGAAGAGACAGAGAAAGGACACTTCAGAGTGATGAATATATAGTGGGAGTAGGTGAGTTGGCTGGAAGCTCAGAGGAAGGGTAAGGAGGAGTTTGGTAGGCAGGGATGGTACATAGTCTTTAAACGCTGTAGCTGTATTAAGTACAGAGAGAAGATGAGATTCCTGAACTCCTTAGATCAGGTATAGCAATGGAAATTGACTTTTTTTGTGGAATTTGTTTGCCACACCTGTAATCCTAGCACCTTAGGAGGCCAAGATAGGAGGATCGCTTGAGCTCAGGAATTGGAGGCCAGCTTGGATAATATAGTGAGAGCCGGTTTCTACTAAAAGTAGAAAAATTAGCTGGGCCTTGTAGTAGGTGCCTGTAGTCCCAGCTACTCAGGAGTCTGAGGCAGGAGGATCACTTGAACCCAGGAGTTCAAGGCTGCAGGAAGCTCTGATGGCACCACTGTACTCCATCCTGGGTGATAGAGCGAGCCTCTGTCTGTCTCAAAACAAACTGAAACAAAACCGAAAGTCTCGGTATGCCTTCCTGTTGCGTGGGGAGAGGAACATCAACCACTTAGGACCACTGGGAAAATGAATCATTTTATGTGCTTTGCAAGAGCAAGTATTTTGTTTCTAGAAAACTTCTGGGGGAAGACATGGAAGGAACCAGAGCTTGGGGAGAACAATCAGGCCAGTACTAGGGAAAGTGAGTGGGGTCAGACTCTTATCAGCCTGTGACAGACTGACCTTCCATCACCACGTTCCCCAACCCCCAGCACTTTCAACTTCAAGTTTGTTCAATATTCTAAAACCAATTTAAAACCAATTTTAGCGTTTGCTTTTTTTTTTTTTTTTAACCGCATTAATCAAAAAATGGATTAAGTATTGGGTCAAGTGGCCTAACTGATAGGAGAAGCTGATTGGGCCCCGGGGGAGGTGGGCCTGACTGGCTGGAGGATGTAACATCAAGGGCAGAAACCAATCTTCCCTGAAAGGAAGAGCAGTGAAGAGGGGTCACAATGGTTCAACACAAAAAACCTTGCATTGAATTAAAAGGAAAATGTGAAGGGGGTTAATGAGGGTATTTTGTTAGATTTAGCAAAATGCAGACATGAGGACACACCTAAAGCCTTCGGTTCTAATGGGAGCTCAATTAGATTTTCATGGTTAGATGTGTATGATGTCGTCTTTTCAAAGATTTCAGGTCATCAAAATTGCAGAGGTCATCCTCCCAGAGATCACCGCCATTTGAGAGAAATGTAGGAAACAGAAACTAAGCTCTATTAAAATAAAAACCCTCATTCTACTACCAAGTGGAATTGGAATTCCACTCGAAATTTGGTGAACCAGCTTGTTCAGTTCATCCTTTTCCATATTCAAGGGTGTTTGAAATAAGGAAACTTCAGAAACTGGGTAAATTAGCCCATAAAGAATATGCTGGTTGCTCAGAATTCCTTTCCTTCCTCTGCCCTGCTTGTGGAAGGCTGACTCCTGGGGCTGTGTCCCTAGGCTCCCTTAGGGCAGCCATCAGAGGTGGGGGAAAAAGTTCCAGATGTCTCGTGCTCCCTTCCTGCTGGGGCCCGTTGCTGGCAGTGCCGGCCTCCTGTGCACTATTCTGAGGCCCTTCCTCCAAGGTTCTAGCTCATGGGGTCACACAATTCATTTCTTCCTCCTGGCCTGGGGCAGGGTGGTCACGGCTCCCCAAATTCTAGGCTCTCACATACCCTCCACTTTGTGACGGTTCTTGTGCCTCCACCCCACCTCCATGGGTCACCCCTTCTGTTAAAATTTCTCCACGTGGCTGTCTGAAATGGACTCTCCTTGCTGTGGACACTGCTTGAATCAGAGACTTGGGAAAAACAGCCACAAAGAATCCAGGGAGTTGCCGTCTGTTCCGCCTCATAGCAGCAGTTGGCCACCAGCCTCTCCTCACTCCCCTCTCCCCATTTACTTGGTGGGTGTGTTTTGTTTTCAGGTGAGAGGACCAGGAGGCAGGGCCGGTGCCCAGAGCCAGGACAGAGCCTCATTTCCAGGAGGCTATAGGCTATAGGCTACCGCACCTGAGCTCTCTCCAGGGTGACCCCGCCTGTCACCACCCAGGATTCCTATCAGATCCATCCCGCAGTTTTGTGGCATCTGATAAAGTAACAGAAACTCAATGAGAACTTACCTTGCTCCTTGTCCTAAGAGCCTAGAACAATGCCTAACACATCATCGGTGTTTAACACACATTTGTTGCTGGAATGAACTAATGTCTCTCCTTTCTGAAGCTACCACCACTCAGCACATAGCTGATGAGTGTCGGTGCAGCGGGCACTGTCTCGGGCCTGGGGAGGCAGGGAGGGAGGGAACAGGGTCTGGCTGAGGGGAGGGCCCTGTGTCCTCACCCTGCGACCCACTGACCCACCTTCTCTGACTTTCTGGGGAAACATCACATGAGTTATGTGTGGGCTCCTCTGACTTGGGTGAGGGTTTCCATGTCAAATTCCCTTCTGCAAACAAAAATCGAGCTATGTTTTAATGAGATTTTGGTTTAGCATGTTACTGTGATTACCATCTGTGTGTATTCTCCTGTAAATCTCCCCCATGGCTTCCCTGCTTATTGCATATTTCTCCAGTGGGCCTGGCAGGCTGCTCCACCCACACACAAGCTCCGTTAATGACACTGATAGATGGTGTCTGCAGGCGCCGTTCCCTTGAACTGGTTGTCTGTGCCTCAAGTCATCTTTAACTTACTTTCTTTTCCCCATTTTTCTGAGTTGAGTAAGGTTTAATGACGTTTAAAAAAAATCAGGGCTACCTCATTCTTTAGCATGACGGTTGGTGGAATGTAGAGTGACCAGGGTCAAAGGTGCCCTTCCTCCCCTACCAGCTCCCCTCTTGAAAGCCTTTGTCCAGTCTGGTCCTCAGAGCTTTCGGCTGTAAGTTGCTAGACTATCTCCAGTTCCCAGAGCCTCAGGCTTAGCCTCCCCTGCCTCCCTGATCCTCAGGCAGGGAGTCTCAGGGCCATTGTTCCTCCTACTCTCAGTACCCCTGAGCTTGTATCTGAGTGTCCCTGAGCTAGAATGAAATTAGCAGAAAGAGCATTTGCTACCTTAGCTGTGGAAATGGTAACTCTGTCCTCAATCTCCCCATAAGCTCATGACCACCAATTTTGGAGCTGATGAGAAGACCTGAACTCACCGGTTATGTTTATTACTCAGTTATGGCAATAGTGGATAAACTTCTGCAGAATACCATGTAGGGCTGCACTTTTGCACGCTCTGATGTTAGAGCAGTCAGATCTTTAAAATTCTCCACCGTAAAATTAAAAATGTCCTGGATTTCTATGTCTATTAGGTTCCTATGAATAAAATGACTCAAAGGTCTATCTGCATAGATGTGGTGTGGAAACCCTTGTTAATATCTATATCGAGAGAAAAATCATGAGTAAATTCATTATCAGTGCTGAAGGTTTTACTTCTTTCCCTCAGATTTAGTTGATCATAATTAATAAATAAGAGAAAATGTATTTGCATTTCCCTAAGTCCGAGATTGTACCTTAGAGAGTAAGGCTTCGTAAACATGTTCTTTACTTTATCATGACTGAAATGCAATTTAGCATAGTGCATGATTTTGCTAAAAACAATGATATCTTTGTATAATATAATACTTCTATACGTGCCATTCATGGAGATAGTTTTCACCAAAGATTCTAAACCAAAGCATTAAGGAAAATAAAAGTGAAGTAGTATTACTTTCTCTCATTTAAAGGTTGTTACTATGTTTTATCTGCCCTTTGAAGCCTCCTCTGATCATGCTAATGTGCCTTATCCGTACTCCATATTTGCCTGGGGAAACAATATTGGAAGGTTTGGACATCTTCAATGAACATTGGGAAGCTGACATCTGACTTTCTGGGAGAAGTCAGAGCCCCATTCCCGTGGCCCCTCAGTGACCTCCAGGAAACTGCTCTGTCCCCCACTGGTGCTCTGAGCCCGCCCTGAGGAATGAGTAGGTCTTTCTGTACCTGAGTGACTGTTCCTGAGGCTTCAAACAGGGCGCTGCATTCCCCATCATGGTCTGCCTCCTTACACTCCCGGCAGAAGACGAACTGCAAGAGAACACAAGTCTGTGAATTTGGGGCATTAGACTGCACTCAGCCCCTCAGCTGAGTGTTCTGCCTTTTCCAAACCCATTATATTCACTCCTCTGACTTGGGTGAGGGTTTCCATGTCAAATTATCTTCTGCAAACAAAAATCAAGCTATGTTTTAATGAGATCGTTCAGTCTTTACTAAAGAATGTTCCAAGCACTCTAGCAGGGTTGCAAAAATGAATGGTGAGTCACATTTCCTTTCTTCAAGGTGTTTCCAATCTAGTGGAAGCAACAGTAATGCAAACAAATACCTGCAGCAAAGTATGATTGGTGTTAGCAAAGCTACTTAATTTGAGAATTTTACATTAGATATTCGTTTACATATGTTGAAGATTTGTGTGTCCACGTCAATAGACTTATTTTTGTATTGATTGTTTTGTTTTTTTAAAAGCCCATTATAGAAAGAAGAAATGGGATACGATGGACTGAATCATTTCCCCTCCTCACATGCATTTCCTATGTTGACGTCCTGACTCCTAGGACTTCAGAATGTGACTGGGTTTGGAGACAGGGCCTTTAAAGCAGTAAAGTAAAATGAGGTTGAAGGCAGGCCTTACCCAACCTGACTGGTGTCTTCATCAGAAGGGAACACAGATTGGGGAGCACATAGAAGGAAAGGGCCACCTGACATCCAAGGATAGACCCCAGGAGAAACCAAGCCTGCCTACACCTTGATCTTGGACTTCCAGCCTCCAGAACTGTGGGAAATGAACTTCGGCCACCCGGGCTGTGGTCCTCTGTTACGGCAAGCACAGGAAACTAGCTCATGGCCGCAGGGGGTCTCCCCTCTGGGTGATGGAGCTCCTTTCCAAATTCCTATGCCAGGGAACTGAAGACACCCAAGGGGTCAACTGTCCTCTGCCTTTCATCTTACAAAGAAAAAGGCTGACACAATGAATGTCAGCCAGGGATGTTCATGGCCGTCTGTCAGGAATTACTGGCCTCCTCCAGAAAGCATGTTACCTTTTCCCTGTCACCAGTCAAGCTCCCCAGGTTGCTATAGTGGCTCAGGGTATGAGACCATGGTAGAATGCACTTGCTCAGAGTCAACATCTCATCACCTGCCACCTGAACTCCTTGTGAGAGCCACCTTGGTTTCTGAGCCTTGGTTTCCCTCTCTGAAAATCCAGGAGAATAATGACAGCTATCTTGTATGACCATTGTAGGAGGCAGGCAAGACAATACACACAAAGTGGCTTTGGCCATGCTGGCCATACGATGTGCTCCTAACTTCAAGGAGAGGAAGCCTGTCAGGCACGACTTTTCCCATACTTCATTTCACAGCTGGGGAAGGAGTTTCCTTGCTAGAAACCTGGTTCTCTTCGATGCACGTTTCTTTAACTGATTAGGGGGCGCCACCTCCCAGAGGAGAAACTGTACTCAGACGAAGTGTTTCAGCAGAGAAGAGAGTGCCTTCTAGGAGTGTGGTGTGTGGGTGACGCTGGTGATCTTGGAGCACAGACACACAGTGACAGATGCCCATGAAGTGACAGGGCTTCATATCCCTCCTGCTCAAATCCAGATGTGCTGACTACTTGACCTTTAGAACATGGTGGAAGGCCCAGGCCTTCAGGAACTGGCAGCTTCCACTTGCTGTTGGGACGCTTGTTCTTGAAGGCCAGACGCCATGTGGTGAGGAAGCCCAGGAGACCCCAGGTGAGGAGCTGAGGCCTCAGCCCTAACAACCCCGGCTGAGCTTTTAGGACACCGCCAGCACCAACTTTCCGGCTATGTGACGGGGTCATATTACAAGTGGATCTTTGCTGTTTGGAATCGCTAAGTTTTGGGGTGGTTTTCATGTAGCAATAAATAACTGATACAGCAATGTCGTTGAGTCTGGAAGACGCAAAAACTTTTCAGAGCCTTGAAAGTTCTCAAGTTAACATTCTTGAAATGTTATTCAATTCAGGAAATTAGCCCAGTTTTGCTGAAGGCAAGATTGATTTGAACTGGTAAACAAAAATAAACAGGATGTAAAACCAACCAATTTAGATAAGTCAAAATACATTACAGTCCTTCTTGCCTCCAAAACATCAGCCCACCCAATGCCGTTTTCCCCGCTGGGGTTCTTCACCGTGGGCCTCCTTCCCTGTGTCCAACTTCTTGTTTCAATAACTCAACCGAAAAAGTTTTCCTCTCAGGACGTAAGAAACAAAAAAGGAGATCATTTTGTAAGGAAATGGCCTCTACAGAGAGGCCATAATTGGTCTGCAAACCATCACTCTCAGCATATTATATTCTTATTTCTTCTCACAGTAAAGAGAAGAAACTCACATCTGTGGAACAGTAGCCTGATTTGGAGGCTCAGTTTGGTGGGAGAGGGCGTGTGTTTAGGGATGTCCTCGCACAAATGCTAACACCACCAGGTCTTAGTTTTTAACATTTCATTCTCTCTACGTGGGAGTGAGGGAGCAGGGAGAAGTGAGGGGGACGCGGGTGCTCCCACTTAATGGGCACAATGTTAGGGTGTGGGGCTAACCTCTTGGGGGTGGGACACAATTATAAGAGGGACTCTACCTAACAAATGCACACATTGTAACCTAATTCTTTGTACCCTCAATTAACCTGAAACAATAAAAAATAAATAAATAAATAAATACAAGACATTTCATTCCCTCTGAATGGAAAGACACCTCCAGTGAATTGTAAGCTGGATTCTAGGGTTTCCTCCTAAGCTGTTGTTGTGTATTTGCTAATCTTTGGGCTTGCCTCAGACCCATTACTGATCTTCTATGTTCTGTTGAAAACACAAGATTGTGGGCTTGGTGCTTGTGGCTCAAGAGGCTAAGGTGCCAGCCTTACACCTGAACTGGTGGGTTTGAATCTAGCCCAGGCCCACCAAACAATGATAGCTGCAACCAAAAAAATCACTGGGCATTGTGGTGGGCGGCAATAGTCCCAGCTACTTGGGAGGCTGAGGCAGGAGACTTGCTTGAGCCCAGGAGTTGGAGGTTGCTGTGAGCTGTGATGCCACGGCACTCTATCCAGGGTGACAGCTTGAGGCTCTGTCACAAACAAACAAACAAACAAACGAACAAACGTGGTTGTGAAGCCCATGAGAGAGAACCAGCTATGGGATCGCTCCTACAGTTTCCCAGAGAAGCAAGCCTGATCTCTCGGCGTGACAGGGAAGGCCGTTCAACGTTGGATCTTGAAAATGTTTGGGTCGTAATAGCTAGGAGTGAGGCAGAAAATCAGTTTCATGGTACAGAACACCCTGGAGGTTGATCAGTTTGTCAGAATAAATAGGTTTTTCCTGACGCAAAGACATTAAATTCCCTTTCACACTGGTACTACAAAGAATAGACTAGAAGGAAGTAACAGAAAAGAAAGAGCAGATACAAATTCAAGATGCATTATGTCCACATCTCTGTAGCAGAGGCAGGCAGATGCTCCCGGGACCCACTGGTGGTCTGGCGTTAACGCACTCATTATTTTGCTGCTGTTCTGAGAGTACAATTCAAATTTAGATATGTCAATAACATGAATGTGTCACGTACAAAATAGGAACTATCTAGAAGGTCTGATTGGATCTTGAAAATGTTTGGGTTTTTAATTACATCAGCATTTTTCAACCTTTTTTTAATCTCACGGTACCCTTGACCCTATAGTTAAACTTCTGAGGCACACTTACGTCGATCAAAAAAAAAAAAAAGAGTTAAAAAAAATATACTTATGGTGCTTTGAAGTTTTTTCGAAAATAATTTATTTATCGATCTTTACAAATTTTCGCAGCACACCTAAGATCCTCTCAGGGCACCAGTGTGCCACAGCACACCGGCTGAAAAGCACTGAATTACATGATCCAGGGCTCAACACCAGGTGTTTGCACAAAATCTTAGGGCTTCAGTCCCCACTCTGTGCACCAACACACCCTTGGGTGTAAGGGATATTTTAAAATTTCGAGGAGAACACAGTGATGCTTAACACCTGGTAAACAGCACATGATTTGCTAACTCAGGCCATTAACTCCGCGTTCAGGCAGCTCGAGCTGGCTTCCTTTCCGCCATATCCTGTCTTTGCAAACCTGGGTTTGGGGAAGTTACTGTGATACAAAATAAGTACGAAGAAAGATCTCTTTGGAACAAAGATAGGATTAGTTACGAATGAAATGCAAATATCTTTTTCTTTCAATTTACGTGAACTATTTTCTTCAGATGCCTATTGTGTTGTAAAGACATTAATTCTTAGTATGCTATTTGTTCCAAAATCTTTCATAACCAGAACTGTTAGGCACTTCTTTCAGCCTATAAATGAGTGAAAAACTTACTGAGCTGGTAAGGGTATGGTGAACAACAGAAGTTTGGGGAACTCGGGTTAGGCAGATACAAAACTCTTTGAGAGAAAACTTCAGGCCAGTTTGCAAACATTCCCTGGAGAACAGCCTTTTGCAGAGGGGAGCGTGGGGAAGAAGACAAACCCAGCCTCCCATTTTCACAGTCGTTCTGCTAACCTGAGGTCGCATAATCTGGGGTACAAGGGGCTTTAACCAACAGTGTAGAAGGCTGGAATTTACCCCGGAATTTGCTGCTAATTCACCTAACCTCACATTTGCTGAGGCTCCTTTTAGGTGCATAGACCTCCCCCACCTTGTGAGTAAACATTAATGGCCTGGAAGTTAGTGGATCAGGAAACGTACGGTATATAGGGCATCTGTCCTAGGTTATCATCTCTTGGGATACATCTGACAAATGCCAGCAATTTTGAATTTTTGCCCCATATACTGGAGGTGGTGGGTTCAAACCCAGCCCCGGCCAAAAACCACACACACACACACACAAATTATAAAGGAATACTTACTTCTCTAAACTCTATCCCTGTATTAGATTCGAGTAGTAAGCAGCCAAATAACATGAGCTATGTTATCTGAGTCACTGTGATGATCGTTTTTTGTGTCACCCTGGCTGGACTGCAGTCCCCAGTTACTCAATTAAACATTAGGTTTTTCTGTGAAGGAATTTCATAGCTGTGATTAAGATCTATAACCAGCCGACTTCAAGTAAGGGAGATTATCGGAGATAGTCGGAGCAGGCTGGGCTCAATAGCTAAAAGGCTTTAAGCACAGAACGGAGGCTTCCCTAAGAAGAAGAGACTCCACCTGTGGAGAGCAGCGTCCAGCTGTGTCCCACAGCTGCAGCCTGTCCTCCCTGATGGCCTGCCCTGTGGATTTAGGAGGTGCCTGGCCAGCACCACACCTACGTAAACCAATTCCTTCCAATAAATCTCTTCATATCTATGTATATGTGTGTGTGTGAGTGTATACACCACCCCCCCCACCATTCTGCAGGCCTTGCCTCTCTGGTGAAGTCAAGGCTGATCAGCTCCTCTAGAAAAATTTAATGAGGTCCATTTATTCCTTGTCTTTTGCAAAAGGACTCATGTAAAAAGCTACTTTTGTACACTGTCCTCCAGTACATTTTCAAGTCTGGGAGCTTGGTGTCAAACTTCCCCACTTAACTGTAGTAATTAGCTCATCCTAAGTGCCTATGATGAGGTATAAAGTTTTTTTTAAAAACTATTTAATAAAGGCTAAATCTGGTAAGTCAAATTTTTTCTGTTAAGAAAAATAGAGAAACTAATCTTAACATTGAAGCCATATTTTTGTCTTGTAACTAATATGTTTGGGAATTTACTTTTAAGGCAACTAAAATCTTGGACCTGGGCAATGAGAGAATTGCTTATTGTAATTCATGAACTCATGTAGCACGTGTGTGTGTGTGTGTGTATAATATATATATATATATATTTAAGTGACGGGACAGAGTTTATTGGCAGGGAGAAAGATTGATAAGCACAAGACAGGAGGTAACCTGTCTTTTGAGACCAGAACCTCCAGCAGTGGAGGGGGGAATCCAAGTGGGAAACCTCCAATATTTATATTTTCAAAAAGAAGATATACTTTAGTGTTTAAAAGCAAAGCCTTTGAAGTCAGAGACATCTGGAATCAGAGGCCCTCGTCAGTCATTTATTATCTGATCCTAACATCTCTTTAGCTTTTTTGTGTCTGCAAAGAAGGAATAGTAAAATAATGATTATTGTTCTTTTTTAGACAATGAATATTAAACACAGTTTTTGGCACATGGTAAACACCATAAATAGTATTCTCAGAGGGTTACGGATGCTTTACAAGCAATATGATTCTATAGAAAAGTTGTTTCCCAGTACACTGAGAGTTCCATAGAGTCTTGGATGAAAATGGGACTTCCTTGGAAATGCCAAGCATGTAAACCCCCACATATACGGGAATGCTGTAGAGAAAGAGGTGCCGGCCTCCTTCGCTGGTCCATGGCACAGGTATGTCACCATCAGGCCCCTGAGACAATGTGACTCCCGCAGAGCTGTGGGAGGGCCTGTCAATCAATCATTCAGTGTCAGGTCAGCCGTGTGGCCATCTGATTGTGTTGAGTTTGAGTCCCCCTCTGCCCGTGATGGGCACATCCCCAAAGAGGTGTACGTATATTATCTCTTTGGAAGCATGAAAAGGTGCCAAACAGACAGTTTCCAACACAACCAGAATATTTAAGTGGCTCAAGCAAATTTAGAGCCAGTCAGTAGCTACAAGTAATGACCCTTAAAATAAGTTTTGATCTTTAAAGTTGAATGATCTCTGCATGAAAGCCAAAGTTTCTTTGTGCCTCTTTTCTGTCATGCCTGCATCTATTATAAAAGCATTTTATTACATGTCATTTATTTTTCTTCTGCAGCACCAAATTTCTGTGTTAAAAGAATAGGGAAGATCAAATACCATCCCAGGACCCCTTACTATCGTCAAGGGGAACATCAAAAGCGCAAATCACACATAAATAGAGGAAATATTTTTGTTTTCAGCATGTAACTTTCCAGAAGATGGCAGCAGAGATACAGAAGATCTGCCTCTGTGTTAAAAATAAGGTGTCTACTGAATGGCTCCCTGTGGGGGGACCAGTGGCTGAAATATGCAAAACTCAACCTGACAAGACAGTGCCACAGAACGGAAGTGGTGTTAGATTATAATGCACTAAAGTGCAATTTTGAAAAGAAGAAAGTGAAGTTATTTCCTTTCAAGTACACAACATCTTAAAATCACAGAATCTCATGGTGGGAGCAATCTTCAACTGCGCCAGCTCTAAATGCAGACAGACTCAGACAATCTTTTACGTGCAATCTTCAAAGGGCTAAAAATAAATAATTTGAAGAAGGCTGGATCCAGCTCAGCAGCCAGCTTCCTTTGATTCCTCAAATTCTAATTGTCAAGGATGGCTACACAACGCCACTTCGTTTCCCGCAAAATGCCATGACCTCGGTCACCCTGTATCCCTAAAGGTATTTTTGTTTTGAAAAGCCCTTTCTCTCCTTGGTTTAATTTCCATTTGTGGGAGCTCTTAAAAGAACTCTGGAAGCTCCCTTCTCTTACCCCATCGTCTGTCCCGTCAGGGACGTGTAGGTCCCCATTCAGTTTTCAATTGTGTGATTGTGTGGAAACTTTCTTAGCATCTCTCTCAGGACCATGGCTCTCACACATGAGCTCACAGGTGTAGGGTGACCAGATCCACTCAGCTTCCTTGCCAAAGGAAGCAAGCTTGTGTAGCAAGCTTGCTCAGGGCTTGCTATTAAGAGATGTGCTTGATAAATGCTCCAGATGATAAAGTAGCACCCCTGGAGAGGGCACTGCTGGGGACCGAACTGTCCATTCTATAAATATGGACATAGACATTTAAATGTATTTCCTACTTCAAAACAGTTTTGTTTTTTTTTTAAATAAAACTTCAAAACATTTATGGGCCATTTATTTTTTCTCTTCTTTAACAGCTTTATTAAGATATAATTCACATGATCACAGGTTTTAAAAAGTAGGTATTTTTTGCATCAGTGATACACGCACACAGCACATATTTGAAAGAAATAAAAGGTACAGAGTGGCTCAGTGCCCGTAGCACAGGGGTTACGGCGCCAGCCACATACACCGAGGCTGGTGGGTTTGAACCTGGCCTGGGTCAGTTAAAACAACAATGACAGCTGCAACAACAACAACAACGATAGCCGGGCATTGTGGTGGGCGCTTGTAGTCCCAGTTACTTGGGAGGCTGAGGCAAGAGAATCGCTTAAGGCCAAGAGTTTGAGGTTGCTGTGAGCTGTGATGCTACGGCACTCTACCCAGGCTGAGACTCGGTCTCAAAAAAAAAAGGTACAGAGTGACAGACATCTCCTTCCCTTTAGGTCAGCTCTAAGACATCCCAGAGACAGTCGTCACCTGCTTATATGGAAATGGTTCCTGTATCTCCCAAGCATATATAGGAATGGTGGTCTGTGCCTTGGTCGTCTTCTCCACGTCTTGTAGACTGCTCTGCGTCAGTGATGCTGAGCGGCACCACGCCTCCTCTGTGGATACACAGTATTCCAGTTGATAGACATGTCTTCATCCAACCAGTCCCCTACCATGAGCATGAAGGTCCTTTCCACTATTTTACCATTATAAGCAAAGTTACGGGGAATGGTCATTTCACATAGGCGGAAGAAAATCTGTAGGATAAATTTCCAGGAATAAATAACTGGGCCAAGAGGTATATAGACTTTGCATTTTGATTGCTTTTGCCAACCTGCTCAGTCACACATTTAGCAGCAAGGTGTGCAAAGGCCACTCCCCTTTACCCCTGCAACGCACCGTGGTCTCATTTTAAAGGGACATCTCCTATGATGACGGTTCCTGTCTTCCAGATCCCCAGTTCTCAAATTCATGTCATGACTTCTCTTGTTTCCAAAGGCTGAAGTAGGACTTGGTTGTAAGCTGGAACTCTTACTATTTAATGATAATATTTACACCATCAATGTTTGTCGAAACAAACTTCTTGGTGGGCAAATTTCTGCATCTAATTAAGAATTCCCTTTAACATCTTGCAAGGCCAATTTTGCTTGAAAATCAGCATTTCTCAGACCTTATGGAGCAGTTGGCTCCTTCCAGAAAAGGAGCACTGGTCACAGAGTATCAAATTCAACACCACTCTCAAATATTGCCATTCATTAGTGGACCCACTCAAATATTGCCATTAATTAGTGAACATGTTTGAATATGGCCATTCATTAGCAAAATGCACAGCATATGTCTTCTATAATTTTTAACTGGTCTCTAATCCTTGTGACCTTATCATTTACAATCTGTAGCAAGGCACTAGACTCTGTAAAAATGATTACATTATGCCTGTAAAAATGTGAAATCCAAGCCATATGGCCGTTTGAGCCCAATTTGTCCCATGTGCCTGTGGGCATCCTTATGCTCTAGCACAGCAGGGGAGACTAAAAGCTTCCTCTGAACACCTGGGCCTGCCCTGGGCAACTTGGGGCAGGGCCAGCTTTGGAAAGGGGCCCAGCTGTGTTGGGGGTGCTCTGCTAACACATCTTAGAGACTCTTGTCTTTGGAAGTTTTACAGCTTATCAACAGTAGATCAATCAATCAAAATTATGAATTAAACCTTGACTGTATGCAGAGCAGTCTCACAGCTGCCCGAGGTACACCTGTTCTGGCCCAGCTCCCCCAGCCTCAGCCAAAATGATCAGGGTATTCTCCTTTCATGCAGTGCCTCGCTTATGCATACCTCTATTAAAATATTTATCCCTCTGTATAAAACCATTTTCACCCATCTCTTCCTCTCAATGGGGAAGGAACTTGTGCTTTACTCATCTTTGTCTCCCCAGGATCCAGGTGTTTGGAGCGCAGTAGGTCTGTTTGAGGCACGGCAGGTGCCCAAGTGGAGGAGCTTACAGGGCAGGTGGAGAGCTGACCTCGCGACGAACACAAAGCGGGGGAGCAACAGTGTACTGTACGGTGCAGCCTGCAAGTGTGTGCCGGACTGGGCCGAGCGGGGTGGGTCCACAGAGACTCCAGGCAGGCTGAGGTCTGTGGGAACAGCACGTGGGGATGGCGTTTGCTCTTTCTGTGGCTCACACTTGCCCCTTCAGACAGCAGCCCTGACCAGTGGTCTCTCTGCTAACAACCTCTTGCGATCTCTCCCTCATCCCTGAGCTCTCGCCTAAGCTCTCTGGCGCCTACGGTGTATTTCCATTCGGGTATGTTGCAGTCGCTTCAAATTCAAGTCAGTTCCAGTTCCCTGTGATTACTGAGGAGTTGCAGGGACCAGGAGAGTGACTGTCACGTAGACGGGGATCAGACCCTTGCAGAGTGAATGAGCAGCAGTAGCCGGAAAAGTCTAAACTTCTGAGAAGCGAGAGGCTAGAGCCACGTTGGGGAGACAGAGGGCTGAGGGTGGGAGGCCAGCCCTGAGAACGTGAGGAAGGAGGCTAAAACATGAGGCTGGACTGGGGGGGAGGGTACTTCAGGGACCTTGGAGCCCACAGTTTTAGCCCAATGAGAGGCTGAGGTCACAGGCATGATGGGGCGAGAAGGCTTCACAACAGGGGGCTCCAAACTGTCTGGAAGACAGAAAAAGACCGTGACAAGAGAGTGTGAAGGCAGCACGAGGTGGGGGAGGTGTGGGAGCCCCAGAGGACATCGAGGCCGGGCAGGTGCAAATACTCAAAGGACTACGGCTTTCAAAGGAGGAGGGCCAGGTTGTGAGGTTTTGATGAAAAGGGTGTGAATTGTATAACCAAAAAAAAATCAACACACTGTATCCCACATATGCATAAATGTATTCATTATCTATGTGTATTTGACTTAATAAAAAAAATTAAAATGTCATATAAACAGACCAGTAATAAAATCTGATCTTTCGGAGATAAAAAAAAAAAAAAGAAGATGGTTGTGAAGGAGATAACACCCACGTCCCCACCATCCTAACAGAGAGTGATGCCAGCTATATGGATGGTCTGGAGTCCTGGGGGAGAGGGCACTGCAGACTGAGAAGGACGCTGGAACAGCCACTGTCAGTCGGTACCCTGAGACACAAAGGGAAGCACGGCCCCCCATGCTGAGGACCAAATTCCTGCACCAGCTCTGACTCTTGGTTCCCTGCAGCACCAGCAGCACCTGAGAACTTAGCAGCGGCATCTCAGGCCCCACCCCAGAAGCGCTGGGTCAGAACTGTTCATTTAACAGGGTCCCTGCGTGACCTGTGTGTACACCGCCATTTAGAAACCACGTTTCTAGCTCATTCATTCAACCAAGAGTTACCGAGTGCCCTCTGTGCACCAGGCGTGTTGGTGTCTACCCAGATGTAGAACGAGCATAATTCCTAGTCACACAGGAGTCACAGCTCCCCCCTCTTCCATGTCATCTCCCCATGGTGTGCCCACGGTGGGCCGTACCCTGACTGGGTGACAGATGCAGGGTTAGGCAGGGGCACAGAGCAGGAGGAAGCGGAGGGTGATCTGGGACAGACTGAGCTGGCAGGCAATGATAGGCCCTCAGACAGGCCCCCTTGGCATGGTCCTGGCACGGGGGGACATTTAGGGGAGAGGAGACAGCACTTCTCACTCCGGACCTCAGACTTGGGGGAGCTGTGGAGAGCAGAAGAGGCTGCTGGGTTCTGTAGGTGGCCGGGCCTCAGTGTGGGGGCTTTCCGAGCACCTGAGCTGCTGCCTGAAGGATTTAGGAGGCCCGGAGCACGTGTCATGTGGCTACAGTGTGACACTGAGGTCGGCAGGGATAAAACTCCCTTAGGAAATCAATTTGGATCCTGGGAATGCATTGCTAATAACAGCAGGCTGGAATAGACTCTGCTAGTGTAACGCTGCAACACTTGTGTCTGTTTGGCTTTGAAACCACGGGTGAAAGGAGGCAGTGTAGAAGACAGCTAGCCTGCGGCCCACTGACTCGGCAGTCACTGCAAATGCTCTCGGGGCTACGCAAAAAGTGGAAGAAGAAATAGATGAAATTACTATTTTACTTAACTGAAGATATTCAGATAGGATCCTTTCAACATGTAATCAATATAAAAATTGTTAATGAGTTACTGTACACCATAGCCTTGGAAATGTGCTGTGCTTTGGTACTTTCCACACCTCTCATCTGGGAAGAGCCCAGGGCCATGGGCTCGGGAGCCTCCCATGGTTACCACTCTCGGAAGTGCAGGTCTGGAAGAGACCTCTGTCCCGAGGACTTGTTAAGGGACCGCGGAAGATAAAGAAGCAGGACCCTCCATATTCTAGAAGTAAGTAGGATAGGTGGGGGCACAGGTAAGATAAGAAAATTACAAGTGAAGCAATGCAAAGAAATCCAGAGATACATATATTTTTTCTAATAGAGGGTGCTTGGTTTACTTTTAGCCTTTGGAAGACTCATACGAGTTTCATTTTGCGGTGAGATGAAGAAGAGCAGTGCAGGGCACAGACAATCAGTCAAATTAAAGAAAATGAGGTGTAACTATCCTGCACTGAGAGAGTATGAATTTTCCTGCCACACACTCCGAGTTATTTGTTAAAAGAAAGCCCGAAAATAAGAGCTGTCCCCAGTTATCGCTAACTTTCACCCTGTCGCAGGGTGTCTGATATACTTGTTCTCTCACTTTGTCAAATCTTGTACCAAGGACAGATAGTGCCCAGGCCATTACTCACCAGGTAGGCTGTGATACGGGCCGAGGCAAACAAACACCAGTTTCTGATGGCTGCAGCGCGGTCCATTATAGGATGGTCTCAATAAGCCCCAGGCACAGAGACCCTCAATTTGGGTCGTTATTAGTTTTGGGGTGGTGTTATTGCAGTCCCTCAATTTAGCCAACCAGGAGGGTTGGGCTGAAGACCTTTGCTTTGGGTGTGAAGTGCCAAGCTGGAGGGCTTGGTCTGGCAGGATTTTAACACTTTCACTGTGACTGTTCAGGTCAATGGTGGTGAAATGAGGTGTCAGAGTCTGGCAATACTTTAGCATCAAAGAATCAGTGTTGTGAGGCAGAGCCCTGATTTGGATTTCACCCTGAAGTGAAGTGCGCACTAATGACAGCAGCTAAAATAAATTCCCAAACTTTCCAGCATTTTCCAGGTGCATGTCTCCATGTGAGTTCTCAGGCAGTGGCATCGGGGTTCCCCAGGGGTCCACCAGACCTCAGGCACCTCTGCCCTAAATGATTATTCCTGAAAATTCCAGCTCTAAGGGGTAAAATCAGGGGTCTGAGGTGCTGGCTCACCCAGCCCTCTGTCTGTGTTCCTGAGGCCTCTTAGAGAAGGTCCCAGATTGGTGCCTTTCTACACCGTCCTGCTGGATAGGCCTCTCTGGCCAGACCAGCAGACAAGGGTGAAAGCCCGAACACTTAGGGAGCTGATTGCTATCGCAGGGCCTGACAGCCTCAGCCCTGAACACTTAGGGAGCTGATTGCTATCGCAGGGCCCGACAGCCTCAGCCCTGGGCCGGGCTCTGAGACCTCTTCTGCGGCCTGTCGGGCTGAGATAGCGCAAGCCTGGGCCTGTGAGCCACAGGTGGAGTCTTCAGTGACCTGAAAAACGTTATCTCGGCAGCACCCACACCTGCAATGTCTTACTAAATTATAAAGCAAAACTCTCCTGCCTAAGTTTTTTTTCTTTTTTCCCAATTTTATTGCTTTGCTTTGTTTGCAGAAAGCAAACTAATTAAGAGAGAGCTAAAGAGCAGATGCCTCCAGAGAGACCATGGGGTGAGCCAGGGAAATGCCACCGCCATGGCCGCCTCCTTCCCAAAGCCTGTTGGTTCCATCATTGGAGAGAGGCTCGTGAAGCTGCAGGGAGCAAAAATGGCTTCCCTCTACCCTCCAGGTCAAACAGACACACAAACAGATTAAATAGATTACCAGAAGGAAACCATACTTACTTATGAGTCCCACATAGCAGGAGACTCTGAGAAGGGTCACCTGGCTAAAGCTTATGGGGTATCCTGAGCTAGAGGAAGGAGCTGGGGCTTGGGGCCGGTGGGGCTGGGGAGGACTCAAGGGTGAGGGGCGGCTGGCAAATAAATGCTGTCTTGCTGTGCAGACAAGAGGCCTCCCAGGTAATAAAGGTAATAAAAGTTGCCTCAGAGCAGCGCTCAGAGGAGTAGGTGATGGTCTGTGGGACCCGTGTCAAGGCCTCACTCTTCCCTGGTTGACAAGACTCCCCAGGAGAGGATTCAGGACAGTTGAGATCCATCTTTAGGCAGATGAGGGAAGTTCAGAGAAAGCCACTCACTGCTCCCCAGGGCCCTTTGACTTGATCACCACACCAAAATAGGCTTCTGTAGGGCATCTCCCGAGCCCCTTCAAAGCCAAATACCAACTGTTCCCTGCCCAGGGCCCCTCTCTCCCCCAGGCTCGGCCCACACCCTGCCGGAGCCACGGGCCCTTAGCGTGTCTGCATTTCTAATCTCAGGGTGGACTAGCTCCCCCTTTGCCCTGTTATTTTCAGTAATGTTGGGACCAAATATGATCCCGCATTTTAAAAAATTGTCCAATGACTGTGGTAAGCACAAATGGGCACTTAGTGAATATGTCTGGAATAATCACAGTGACCTAACACATTATTCTTTAAAATCCTATCTTTGTGACTAAGACCACATTTCCAAGAGGCTATTAGCACATAAGGAGCATTTACTGTCCCATGGAGAAATGAAAAGCTGCTCATGGGGTCAGTTGTTGTTCTGAATCAAATCACTCCTTCATCCCAGCGGCGTCAGTGGAGAGGCAGGGCAGGGTCCTGGGGCAGCAGCACAGAGTGAGGACCTGCTGGTCTCAGGAGCTCAGACGATGGAGAGCCACTCTGCAGCCTCTGCCTCTGAGCTGCTCTTCCCCATGGCCCTCATTTGCCCAGCTCACTTGTGACAAGGATTGCTGTGGTTTGAGTGTCCCCTCTGAAACGCATGGTGGTGGCAGGCACCTGTTGTCCCTGCTACTCAAAGGCTGAGGTGGGAGAACTGATGGGGCTCAGGAGTTTGAGGCTGGAGTGACAGAGGAGCAATCACATCCTGCCACCTTCCTCCAGCCTGGGGCAACAGAGGTGATGAGGTCGTGACGGCTTTACCCTCATAAACAGATGAACACCATCACCAAGGGGACTGGTTAGTTATGGTGGGAGTGGTTTTGTGATACCAGTGAGCTCTCTCACACGTGTTGTCTTGCCCTTCCGCCTGTCTGCTATGTCGTGACCCTTGCTAGATGCCAGGGAGCGTTTCTGCAGATGGTCCCCACTAGGGCAGTGCCTAGTGAAGCTGTGGAAGTGGGGCCACCCTGAGAGCCCTGAACTTTACCGGTGTGAAATACCAGCCTGGGAGAGATTCAGGCACAAGACTCCAACCCAAGAGAGCTTTAGGTGAACTGAGCCCAGCAAAGCCATGGGGTTGGAGCTGCTGGAGGCCTTGAGGACCCACCTCCTGTCCCCATGTGATAGGACAGGGGACATAGAGTCAAAGGAGATTATTCTATAGCTTGAAGACTTGACATTGTTTCCCCAACTGGGTTTTGGACTTAGATTGGGGCCGGTTACCCCTCTTCTCTTGCTTATTTCTCCTTTTTGGAATGGCAATGTCTATCCTATGCTTGTTCCACCACTGTACTCCAGGAGCAGATAATTTGTTTTGATTTCACAGGCTCATAGCTAGAGAGAATTTGCCTCCGGTTGAATTGTGGCTTGAGTCCCACCCATATCAGATTTAGATGAGACCCTGGAATTTTGACTTTTGACTTGGCGAAGGAACAAGTTCAGCCTCTTGGAGCTTTGGGGTGGAGTGAATGTATCTTGTATGTGAGAAGGATATAGATTTCGGGGTGATGGGGCCAGGGGAAGACTGCTATGGTTTGAATTTTTGTCCCTTTTGAAACTCATGTTGACATTTGATTAAAGATTAAAAGATTTAGTTCAGATTTATTTGAGGCTTTGAAGTGGCGACTGGCTCCTAAGTGTATCAATGCTATAGTCATGGGAGTTGGTCCTTATCCAGGGTGTGGTTTTGTCATACAGGCAAGCTCCCTCTATACACATTCTCTTGCCCTTATGCCTGTCCGCCATGGCATGACCTTAACCAGCCGCCACAGCCATGCTCTTAGAATTCCCAACCTCCACAAATGTGAGTCAAATAACCTTCATTTCTTTATAAATTACCTATTCTGTTTTTTTTAGGGAGGGAGTCTTGCTCTGTCACCCAGGGTGGAGTGCATTGATGTTGTCATAGCTCATTGCAACCTTGAAATCTTGGACTCCAGGGATCCTCCTGCCTCAGTTATTTGAGTAGCTGGGCCCGCATGGACGTGCCGCCATGCCCGGCTTGGAATATTCTGTTATAGTAACAGAAAGCGGACTAAGATAAGGAGGTGCCAATTCCTGATCAGCAAATCCCTTTGGGCAAACTTCCCTGACCCCAGGCCTGGGTCTGCAGCTCCCACCGTGGCCTCTCCCCACCCTGCACCTCTCAGACCCTGACTCCCATCACCCTGCGCTGGGTGTTTTCCTATCCATCCTCCCTGCTAGACTCAAGCTCCTCACAGCCTCACTCCTGTGTCTGAGCACTGTATACCTAGCACTCGGCCCTGAGCAGGAGCTTAGTGAAGGTTCACTCAGGGAAGGAGGGAGAGGACGCAGACACCTAAACAGATAATTATGTGACATCGTGTAGGGGGGATGACAGAGGTCAGAGCAATCACAGAGGAGGGAGTGTTTGCAGTCTGGACCAATTCCACCACCCTGGGTAAACAAAAGGGTAAACACGCGAAGGGTAAACAAAATTATTTGCGATGAGAACAAGGCAGTCGTACACACTGAGCTGGTCTGGCCCGTGTCCGGGAGCCTACTTATAGCTGGAACATAGTTTCTTGTCTCAGTGACCTCAAAGGCATCAGGAAATTTTAGTTAATTAAGACCCAAAATTAAGATAACACGAATGTATCAGGATTACTCTGTTTGCACTACCTGTAAGGATACATTTCCCTGATTGTGTTCACAGGGCCTTTCTGCAGGAAAGCGTAACCTGGTGTGGGTCACTCACTGCCCAGTGACGCGCGTCCACAGGAAATACTCTTCATCAGAAGCTCCAAGGATCGAAATGCCCATTTAAATATCACTGCAATGGCACAGATGGCCACATCTTCCCTTTACTGACTTAGGGAATCTGACATCCTCTCTGAGGCAGTAGAAACACACGTCTAAAAACCTTTCCAGTGCAAAGCTGTAAACACTGCATGGGATGGCGTTCTAGGAGAAATGCATTATCTCTTTTGGACTCATAAAACATGGAACTAATTCTTCTCCTTCTGCAACGGACTGACATAGGTTTGCTATTTTATATTTTCACAGAAGGCGAGAAGATTGACTAAATGACAAAAATCACTTCCCACCATCTCCTCCAGCTCAGGGACTCTTTAACCTGAATACTGATTTATGTCCCAAATATTTCACAGACCTTTATTTTATCACAGACCAAGAGCAAACTACAATGGGAGAAACAGGCTTTGTCACACAAGGACAAGATTTACAGTGAGATGTGGGGGGGGTTGTTAATTGTCATTTGTCACTGGATACTCCGCACCACTTTCTCAAGTTTACAGACCGTTTGTAGCAGCTGCAACTGACTTGGACGTGGGCCGCCATCGTCAGCATTGTTGGCTGGCTACCAGGGGACGTGAAGGGGATGTGAAGTGGACAGAGGGGCCATGAGTGCTCACAGCCAGGTGGGCCTATGTTCTGAGTCTTGAAACCACTGAGCAATTTTTTGGAAGTGGCAGTGGGATCTGGAGAAAGATTAACTGCAAGTGTACACCTGCTCCTACCAATGTGATCCTTCACGTGGTGGGTTTAAAAAAAATGAAAACTCACTGCTGTTCATTTTGAAAAGTATGCTTTGCTTTGCTGAGAAGGAGTGCCAAGTTACTTTCAATAATCTAAAATAAATACGAATCTGATACAGGTTCAGCTTTGGGAATAAAGCCACCTCCTTAAAGCACTGGGAACAGACCTGGCCATGAGGGAAGCTGGTTACAGTCTGTGGACGGAATGATCCTCACGACCTCCTGGTTTTGGCTTTTCCCTTTACATATTTGCACTTGCAACTTGATGTGACATCAAGTCTTGGTTTACAAATAGATCCTTCCACTTTGTATATAATTTTCTCATTGTTTTTAACAGCATAAAGTTGAGATGACGTTCTCTGAAAGGAAATTGGAGCCACCACTGGCACAGTGTGGCTATTTTTCTCCAATCCATCAAAAACAAGGTGGGCTGCTTCCCCGGTCTTCTCATGGAGTGAGAGGTCAGCACAGTACTTGGAAACCTTATGAGCGGTTCAGTCACTGTGATTTGAGAGGAACGTCTCATTCTGTTCTTTGGAACTATGTCCAGGTTGCGCTTCATGGTATCGGCACTGACAGGGCTTTGGCGACAAGGTGTGACGCCTTATGTGTGACAGTGATCAGCCCAAAGGAGATGCCCTTTAGGGTAAGGGCAGTACAGTGACTTTCAGCGCGAGTGTTTTCTTCTCACAATCCCCTTTCTATGCAGGCAGAGTGGATGTCGGCCTTCTCTGTCTATGTTCCGTGATTAGCAAGCAGTTCAAGTGTAAGCACAACTTGTTTCTGCCGGGCTGTGCTCCACACCACGTGATGCCCAATAGTGTTATCACCACCTGGGATGTTCAAATCTGGAAGCATTTTTCAATGAATTTGACAAAGCATTTGACAGTGAATTATGTCAACCCCACTGTACCAGCCCTGACGAGCTTGGAAACGCAGATAGAGCTGAAGAATAACATCTTGGCACTGCTATTCCTCATAAAGGCAAAGCTCCTTACTGACTTCAGGACACTGTGCACTCGGCCGACTGAGGGTTTAGGTTCATTTGATATTTTTAATAAGATGGAACTTGGGAGAAATTTAATTAAGATTTAATTTTAATGTAAGATCACTAAATTATATTTTCATGAAAGTTTCTAAAATGAGTATGCTATATTTGTTACTAATATTTCTTTATATTTTATAAATGTGGTTTTACATTTTTTTTTTATATAAGGAAAGTAACCTATATGGAAAATAAAAAGTCATACTGAAATCATTACAATTGCTAAGAAATATGCTAATGGTAATGAATTATTAGTGAGTCATAAATATGTAAATGTATTGACTTAATAAAGAAGAAATCATATTTTTCTTATTTGGTAAAATTTAGAAGGGAGGATTCTGGTGATCTGGGCAAGCCATGCCCTGCTTTAGGAAGTGTCTGCCCAATGGTTCCATTGTTTTCTGGGAAGCAATTTAATAGGACTGGAATGCCTTAATTCTAAGGTGGCATTGATTATAAAAAGCATCTTCAATTTAAGTGTTTGACAAAAGAAAGGAAAAACTCTACCACTGTAAATATCCACAGCAGTTTCAACCGTCACCCTGATTTCAGAAATATTAAAATATATTAAAAGTGAGTCTCACAGCCAAGAAAATGTGCTGTATATAAAGCCTTAAAACATGCACATACCCTCAAAGTTCTTCCTCTAGGAATTTTTTTTTTTCTAGAGAAGAATCAGGAAGGCAGTAAAAATTAGGTCATTGGCAAGTTATCACCATTCTGGCACCTCCTCATGAATGGTCACCATTAAACATTACAGCATTAGAGAAATGCGCAGATGTTAGTGCACACTATTAAGGATGGAAAAACTGGGTAAAAAACACTCAACACAAACTCATTTCTGTTAAAAATGTGTATCTGTGTGTGTATCTGTAAAAGCATCCAGAAGGCTCTACAGCAATGAGTCACAAATCCCAAAACCAGCTACAACTGTTTCTCTCCAATTTTCTGACATTGTCTAATGCAGGGGTGGGTGGGGACCTGCGGCCTTAAGACCACCTGTGGCCTTCCAGGTCCTTAAATGCAGCCTTTTGACTAAATCCGGTTTTCACAGAACCAATCCTTTTATTTTTATTAATACATTTTATCTTATTTTAATTTAAAAATGAACATATTTAAAATATCAAAGAATAAAAGAAGTTTCCATGAAATAATCCTCCCAGATCGAGCAGCAGATTAGAACATTAGTGAGCCACAAGGGCTAACTTGACGGCTGCTGTGCTCAAGATTTAGTTCTAACTTCCCCCACCTGACTGGTGCCACTACGGCATGAGGCTGGTTGCCGAGAGTTTATGGGGTCGAGTAGGCCAGTCCATTGCCAGCTTTTGACAATGGTGCACCGTGTTTCTGTTTGAAGTGGAATTTGTGAGGAGTTTCCACAGCAACAGTATTTTTTAATTCTGTCTGTTTAACAGCCCATTATGTCAAAGATAAACAAGACAATGCTGCAGGAAGAAAACGGATTTTTAAAGGAGGATTGGGAATTGCAATATTATCTCATTTCTCCTAAGATAAAATGATTTGCTTGCTTTGTGATACTGCAATATCAACATTAAAGAAATCCAATGCTCATCAGTATTATAATACTCACAAGGACCACAAATACTTTAAATTAGAGATAGAGGTATGAATCGTTGTTTTGTAGAAATTAAAAGATGAAAAGCAAAAGCAGAGACAATTCTTTCAAGCAACAGTTAAGACCTGGAAATAATGCCACTGAGGCAACTTATAGCTTATATACTAGAGGAAAAAAGGGAAGCCAGTTAGCGATATAGAAACTGTGAAGGGCTCAGCACCTCTGGCTCAACAGGCTAAGACACCAGCCACGTACACCTGAGCTGGCGGGTTCGAATCCAGCCCGGGCCCACCAAACAACGACAGCTGCAACCAAAAAATGGCCGGGCGTTGTGGTGGGCACCTGTAGCCCCAGCTACTTGGGAGGCGGAGGCAAGAGACTCGCTTGAGCCCAGGAATTGGAGGTTGCTGTGAGCTGTGGTGCCACAGCACTCTATCCAAGGTGACAGCTTGAGGCTCTGTCTCAAAAAAAGAAAAAAAAAAAAGAAACTGTGAAGAATGCATTGCTGAAGTTGTAAGATGCTTAGTCCCTAATAATGTTTCAAAGTATAAACAACTGCTTTTTTTCAAGGAGAACCACAACTGATCGGCACCATGAAATAGTCATGAACTTGACAGAACAACTTCACGCAATACTTCGGAAGGAAAATAAACATTCAGTCGCTTTGGATGAATCAGCTGATACTACCGACTTGGTTCAGGTTCTGTACTTCATTCAGGTTATAACAGAAGATTTCTTTACTAAGAAGAATTATTCACTTTGGGCACTGTCGCAAATAGAACAGAGGGAATAGGTTATCATCAACAACTTCTGAAATAAATGTCATGAAGTTGGACTGAATTGGTAAATTCAGTGAGTGTAGGCACAGACAGTGCACCTTCCATGACAGGAAAACATGAACGGTTTATTGCACAGATAACAAAACTATTAACTGCAAATTAATAGAGCTTTTGTGGAAGTAAGTATGGGGACCCCTCAAAAAACTAAAAGTTGGACCTTCCATTTGATCCTGCAATCCCATTACTAGGTATCTACCCCAAAGAATAAAAGTCATTTTGCAACCAGGACTTGCACTGGAATGTTTATAGCAGCCCAATTCATACTTGCAAAGATGTGGAAATAACCCAAATGCCCTTGAACACATGAATCGCATAAAACTGTGGCATGTGTATGCATGGGATACTATTCAGCCATAAAACGTGGAGATTTTGTATATTGTTAGCAACCTGGATGGCTTTGGAGAACACTGTCCCAGGTATCACAGGAATGGAAAAGCAAGCATCACACGTGCCCAATACTAAATTGAAACTAGCAGATTAACAACTATGTGGTCACTTGAGAGGAAAACCCAGTTACATTCAAGAAAGGAGGGGAGGGGATTTGGTAAGTTCCCACCCCAAGGGAACAGTGCATGGGTACATGGCACATTTCCTGGGTGAAGGAAACAACTATAGCTCAGACTTTACCTTACAAATAAATGCAAAAAATGTAACTTAATCATGTGTTTCTTCATAGGAATCTGAAATTAAAAAAAAGTATTAACAGACTCAGATGTTCTCATTCATTTTCACTGTCTTGCATCAGCAAAATCTCTGTGCTAAAGCTACTATTTTAGCTGACACTTTGTAATAAGTTATAAGTATTGTTAATTGTATCTGTGCAAATGCAACACAGCTTCGCCAGTTTTGTAACATGCTAAAGTTGAAGCACAGGTGTTCAGAGTGGATTTGCCATATCCATGAGGACAGGTGACAGCAAAAATTTTAGCTCTGCAAGAACAGAATCAGCAGTGTCATTTGTTTATTTTGACACAGCGTCTTCCTTTGTCACCCTGGGTAGAGTGCTGTGGTATTGCAGCTCACAGCAACCTCAAACTTTTGGCCTCAGGCAATTCTCTTGCCTCAGCCTCCTGAGTAGCTGGGACTACAGGTGCCCACCACCATGCCTGGCTAGTTTTTAGAAACAGGATCCTGCTCTTGCTCAGGCTGGTCTCGAACTCCTGAGCTCAGGTGATCCACCGGCCTTGGCCTCCCAGAGTGCTAGGATTACAGACAGGAGCCACCACAGCCGGCCAGCAATGTGAACTATTGAAAGAAGATTTCAGTAGGAATGCAGCATTTCTGTGTGATATGTCAAATCAAAATGACTCAAACATTTCTTGCAAGGCAAAACTAAGTCCATATAGGATATGTGGCCAAAAATCCAAGCAGTTTGAAAACTATCATTTTTTTTAAAAAAAAATTCTTCTTCAAAAGAAAATTTTAGATGAACATTTTTACATAGTTAGCAAAGGTCATGAGCAGGATGATATTTATGAATCATTTAAAGAACATGCATCTGTTATAGACTTACTAATTGGAGAATACAATGAAAGGTTCACTGACTTTGAGAATCCCGACATCATACTCAAATTAGCATTTCAGCCTCATCTGGTTGATATCCCTAAGGCACCTAAAGAACTACAGAAGGACATGACTGAGCTCTCAGTAGATGAGATTTTCTTTCTTTTTTTTTTTTGAGACAGAGTCTCTCTATGTTGCCCTAGGTAGAGGGCCGGGGCCTCACAGCTCATAGCAACCTCTAACTCCTGGGCTTAAGTGATTGTCTTGCCTTAGCCTCCCGAGTAGCTGGGACTACAGGTGCCCACCACAATGCCCAGCTATATATTTTTTGCTGTAGTTGTCATTGTTTGGCTGGCCCAGGTTGGGCTCGAACCCACCAGCCTTGGTGTATGTAGCCGGTGCCTTAACCACTGAGCTATGGGCGCTGAGCCAGTAGATGAGATTTTAAAGTCATTGTATGATGCTAAGAAAGATCCAATTGAAATATAGAAAAATGCAGTAGAATGCCCATACCTTTGGCAGCATGAGAAAATGCTTTCTTGCTTTTCAACTATTCATCGTGGTAAATCTATACTCTCTTACCTAACCCAAATCAAGATGCCCCGAAGGCCGCAGATGACTGACACCCTTCAAGAGGATCAGCTGAAACTGTGGACCTCCATGCTGCAACTGAACATTCAAATGCTTTCCAACAAAAAGCAGACATGCAAAGTCATTAACAAGTTAGTTAACTTTAAAATTAACAAATAGATTTTTACTAAGTAATGTAGACTATCAAGCATATCTAATTGGGGTTTCTGGGCATGTCTATGGCTAAATTAATGTGGCTTTCCAACATGAAAATGTTCCCCGCCCCTGTTCTAATGAGTATGTATTGCATTCATAATAAACACTTTTCCAGTTTTCATGTAACAAGGGTTTCTTTGGATGGATGCACGCCTGGGTTCAGAACACCAACACGCCTGGGGGTTTATGAGAATGTGTCACCGGCTGGAGGGTCACTGATGCCCACAAGGGGATGGACGGATGCAGGAAGAAAGCAGCGTGGTGGAATGCTACTGGCTGGAATGTCCGCAGTATATTTTTTACGCCCACATAATATCACTTGGAACTGTTCACGGATGTTAGAGGAGAATCCAGGGGTTGCATTCACAGTGACACCTCTTCCCACTGCTTTATTAAAGTACAATATTAGGAAATGGTTAATAAGATTTTATCTGAAATGAGGTGACCATTGCCCATTTATATACTGTCCCTTAAACTAGTTTACAAGCATGGAGTTAAGTCTTACAGATGCCATACTGAGAAAGTCAAGTCTTCGGACACTGTGGTTTATGTGGTTGAAAATACTCTTCGGTACTGTAAGCTTTTGGGACAGAAAGTCTCTTAGACTACTAGACCATCATGTGTCCTCCAATGTGCCAGGTTATAATGGCCACATGCCTCCCCGAGCGGGATCTTCAAGAATAAATTACCATGAGGCTCACAAAAATGAAGTGCGCTCACCCTAATAAAGAACCAAAGTGGGGAGGGACTTGGGCTTTTGGAGTGGCTCCCCTCGAAAGACAAAGCACTTCTAGGTTCAAAGGAAAGTTGTATACTTGCTGGATATGTTTAGATTGCCAGAATGTTCAATGGAATCACATAAGGCTGTCACTATAAAAATGAAAGCAAGCCCCAACCTTGGCATGATATTTTGCAATAAACAATAGTCTACAGAATAAAAGTTGAAAGCCTTGTCCGAGGAGCTCACGCCCAGTTCCCGTTCACAGTCCGGTCCCACTCACACCACAACCCTCGGCCCCCGCCGGAAGGACCCAGCTCTCAATGCCACTCTGCCCTGGTTCATTACCAAGGTTCTTGCTGCTGCCTGAGATCAGCAGAACTGCTGCTATGTATCTGCATAAGTCTGAGCACCAGATTCACTCGCATCAAGCTTACTCCGTCTCTCCTTTCAGCTGAGAAGCAGAATTGAAAAATATTTCAGGGAATATTTGAAACAGGAAGATTAAATTCTGTCTTCGTGTATCATGGATAAAAGTGCCAAGTGGGGCACCAGTAACCTTTCAGTACCTGTGCCAGGAGGGACACGATCACAGGTGCAGGCTCTGGGCACATGGCGGACCTGCTGGCCCAGCCACTTGGTGCTTCCAGTGCCTGCGGCCCTTGACGAGGTGGACGGGAGACTTCAGCACCTGGTGCAGGTCGAGGCAGGAGCTGGGGTACGGGGGCAGGGACCCCAAGAGTGACTGTGTGTCTCAGTTGGGGGACGCTGCGCCCCAGGAGGTAGCACAGTGGCTGCTGTGCTGTGCAGCACAGTGGCTGCTGCCACCCCAACCCTGCTCTGACCCCCGGCCCAGTTCATTCCCAGTCTTACAAAGCCCTGGCTATGAGCAGCTGGTTCAGCCTTTCCCCTGCACCAAGCATAGTGGGCTGCCTGCTTGAGCTTTTCAGACTGCATAGCCAAGTTCATGGCCACCTGACACCCTGCTCGGGGCTGACACTCCGAGGAGCCCTGGTCTCAGCTGCCCAGACGTTCAGTGAGAGGAGAAGAGGGAACTGTGTCCTCCCCTCTGGCTGTGCCAGGCCACGTGGCTGCTATGAAGTGCCCTGTAGGGGACAGCATGGAGGGGATCGGGTGGGTGACTGTGAGGACACACAGCACGTATTCTTGTGAGAGTGACATGTAAAGGGTCTCGATGGCAGTAGCATCAAGCATGAACAAAATGCCTCATCCTCAGAATGATGTGAGATTCCTTAAAATAAAACAAAGCAACTTATGTGCACATCGGAAAAGCAGGTGGGTGCATGGGCGGTCTGACAATGATTATGAATTCTGGGAATTGTGGCCTACGCGGGAGGTTCCACGCGGAAGCGGTGTCCCTCCTGCTGGAAGGAGGCAGTGCACCTGCATCACCTCCCTTCCCTGACTTCGTTGTGCAGATCAGTGGGTTAATCCTGGGAGCCACGACACAAATCATCGCAGAGTGTCCAGCACACTTGTACGCTCCCGTTTCACCGGAGGCAAGATTTATCACCTCGGGTTTGTTGCTGAGACCCCAGTTGGGGACAGATGGCAAGGCAGGAACACTGAGGTGAGGATGGCAGAGAGCGCTGGGAAGCAGCAGGCTTGGGTGAGGCCGGAGAGGTGGAAGCCTGCACTAGGATGGCCGTGCTGGGGCCCTGGGCCAGAGTCCGGGTACCATGGCGACAGACATGCCTGAAGAGACAAATATAGCGGCTGCTTGTACTCACTCACTCACTCACTCATTCACCCATTCAGTCAGCACATGCTTGTCAGGAATTGTCTATTTACCTGTCCTTGTCACTGGTGCTGGAGACAGAAAGGTGACAAAGACAGTCCCTGACTGCTCTCAGCCAGCTCACTGACTACTGGATGGACTCTCTCAGGGTCCAGCTTCATTCTGGCATCCCTGTAGGCTCCTTTGGCAACTACATCCCCTTTCCAAACACCTGCTCAGTCCAGGAGGCCAGCTATGGTGGAGTCCGAGGGAGCAGGGCTGGTGTTGGGGCTGTGTACATCTCTCAGTTTATCTGCAGAAACCGCAGGGTCTCCTGGACAGTGGCCCAGCGTGTGGTCTGGAGGGTCCATTCCATTCCCTGCCCCACTGCCAGGACCCTGCCTTCCTCCCCTGCCCTTCCTCCAGCCGAGTCTCCTTACTTTAGAACAAAGGCAAGATTCATATACATGTATCATAGAAAATGGAGTGAAAGTCTTAGCAATCCAGCAGTACGTCAACAGAGGTAATGGAAGAAATACCCGAAGTCCCAGGGATCTGGCCAGTTGGGGACAGATGGCAAGGCAGGAACACTGAGGTGAGGATGGCAGAGAGCGCTGGGAAGCAGCAGGCTTGGGTGAGGCCGGAGAGGTGGAAGCCTGCACTAGGATGGCCACGCTGGGGCCCAGGGCCACCGGAGGCCTGGCCAGACACCAAGGGCAGGGCTTTCTGTTTACAACTTTCCACATTGGTCAAGCTGAGGAGGGAGACACGTGGTCATTCCTGGGGATAAGGATAATGTCAGACAAGTGACGTGTCAAATCTCCCAGCTATGAAGAAGTTAATTCAAAAATGTAATTTTTAATTAAAAAGGAAACCTCCCCGAGAGGAGAGGGAGCCTTTATAGCATGAAATCAGGCAGGGAGAGTGGCCTCCTTCCTCGCTCCTGCCACCAGGAGAAAGCGGAGGGAAGTGAGCCGAGGGCTGACAAGCCCCCTCCCCACAGTCCTTCTCCCCGGATGGAGGAGGGAGGGCAGCCAGGGCAGGTGCTGGGCAAACCTAATTCTGACTTCCCTTCTTTGCTGCGAATGGCTCCCGAGAGCACAAACTGCAATTTGCTTCTAAACACAGTGGAAACAGTAGAAACCCCACTAAGTTCTGGGTCTCTGCATTCAGCAAAAGGGGTTCCTTCCAGCACTCTCTCCCTAGATATCAGAGCAGTGGCCTTTAGAGGCTGGGGCAGCCCAGCCAGAGGGACACGGCTCCTGCTGGTCTCTGCCATCTCGGGTGTCTGCCATGGGTCCTGAGTTTGTTCCCAGATTTTGTTTCTATCCATCCAAGACACATGAGCAGGTCCCAGTCACAGCTTCCGTCCCAGCGTCCCCAAATACAAAAATGCTGCCCTGAACTGCTCTCCAAACTCTTCTTCCAAGCAAATAGTGGAGTGTTAGAATCTTATTTAAAGGACAAGTCATAGAATTGTTTATTGACTTCTGACCTGTTGGCTAAGACCATTTTACAAAATAGAAAAGTCAGGTAACCAGGGCCTCCTTCTGTCCCACTGTGGTCTCCTCCTGCACCGGTGTGAAAGCCCTTGGTTTGAGCTGAGTTAGGGAATCTTCTCCCGCAAGGCTCCAGACACAGAAGGCATGAAAGGCAAATTACCCTCCTCCACCGAGGACGGTCTCTGGGAGCCCGGCGCCGGCCGGGGAGTCTTTAGTTGCCAAAGACTATATTACACATGGGCTGTAAATTAATGGGTTTCTGTTTTAAATACCAACTCTCTTATCATTCACAGGAAATTAAACTCATTTTGAAAAGGAGTGAGGCATGTGAGGAATTTACTTTCAGCTGCTCTGAGGGAAGGGATGGAGCCTGATGGGAGCTGCTCTGTCACCATGTCACTGGTGCCTTACGCTGCAGCTCAGGGAAATGCCACTCGATGCCAAGGAGAAGCCGCAGTCCCACCGCAGGGCAGGGGAGGCACAGAGAGGCCTGGGAAGAGCACGGCCAATTCATCAAAATAACGCCCGAAACGGACACCATGGAGCGGCCCCCACGTAGGTCGGACCTGCTGCGTACCAGAGAGATCCCACTGAGCCTCCCAGTGCCACTTACACAGTGGGCCTCTTCATTTTGGGTCTTAAACTCATTTATAAATGGGAAGAATTGAGACTGTGGATTACAAACCTTGCAGGTCTATAGGTGCGGCTGGACTCTGCAGATGATGCGACAGAGGGAAGGCCTCGCGAGCACCTCCCAGGGGTCGATTTCTCTCTGACCTTCTCCTGCCCTCCTGCGCTGGTGCCTCTTCTCCTGCAAGCCTAGCTGTGGAAACTAGAATCCCTTTTCTCCAAGGGACGCACAGAAACCAGAACTCTTTTCCCCCACGTCAGCCATAAAACCTAAAAATATCATCCCAACTTTTCCCTGCCTTTCTATGTGAAAACTGGCCATAAAGAAATGACCTGACCTACTGTGTTTGATTGTGGGCAGAAGACCCCCCCATTCCAGGGTGGCCCCCTCCCCCAGGAGGGCCAGGAAGAACCTTCCCCCTTGCCCCCTCAACCTGTGGCATCAGCGCACACTCTTTGTCCCCCCGTATTGCTGCGCGGCTGTCTATACTTGGTTGAACTTCAGCATAAAAACGGCCAGGTCTTCCTGCGGCTTCGGATCCTCCCTCTGAAGGCACCTGTTACGTCAAACTATGAAAGAGTGAGTCTGCATGCCTTTTCTCCTAATCTGGCTTCCGTGAGCTGATTTTCAGCCAACCTTCAGAGGGCAAAGGGGAAGTTTTCCTTTTCACATTGGTAAAAGAGTTCACTTAGGTTCAAATGGAGATTTGAAAGACTTGATGACAATAAACAATAATGACCCCCACTTACAGGGACCGAGCAGGTACTGAGCGGTAAGACTCTGCTGAACCCTCTTGACTCCGCTGATCCTCAGACTCCCTACAGTGCTGTGACTCTCTCCATCCACAGAAGGGAAACAAATTCAGAACCTCGGAGGTGTTCAAGCTCTTCTCTCACACCTCTCACTTAATTCTCCAGAGATGTTGCTCCCCTCGGGTCTAAGCTACGGTCATTTCTTGGCCCAGTTGCTGCAAGAATCCCCTAGTGCCCTAGAGTCAGGCCGACCTAGCCCCTGGTCTAGAGCAGGATTTTCAAATGCTGTCACTTCTGCTCATACTGCCCCTTTCATTGGAAGCGAGGGCCAGGCATCCCCGCCTGTCCCCTCCAACCCCCCTCCCACACCCTTTCTGCCTTCATTGCCTCCTATAGACACCTTGCTCTTCTGGTTATACCAAAACATGCCAAGGGCTTTTGTCCATCTGTCTGTCCCTTGACTCTCCACAGTGCCCATGCAGCTACCTCCCCGGCCCTGTCTGCTTAGATCACACCTTCTCATTGAAACTCACTCTGATCTGCTCTCCCATTCTCCAGGCACTGTGGGGCCCACATTAACACAGTCCCCCAAGTCCTTTCCTCAGTGATTGCCCTGCTCTGATACAAGGCTCGGCAATCATTTTTATTATGACATTTTTTGGGGACACAGTCACACCCTTTCATTTGTGTGCTATCTGTGGTCACTTTCATGTGACAACTCATAAACCTCAAGGTCTTAAAACATCCACTCCCTGCTCTTTACAGAAAAGTCTGCTGACCCCTCCTCTGACATCCTGGACAATTTCATTATTGATCGGGCTTGTTTCTCTTGATCTGTGTCCCCTGGTAGGATGTGTACATCTGAGGGCAGGGACCTCGGTTTCCTTTGATCACTGCTGTGTTCCCCACCTAAGCAGAGCACCTGGCATGGAGCTGGCACTGAACACATTTGTTGAATAAATGTGAGAATGAGGCCCAGAGTTGCTGAACAGTTCACTGAAGTCATGCTGGTGCTGGGCCTGTCCCTCCTCGTGTCCTCATTCAAATCCAGGCCGATCGTCATAAAACAGAGGCCCATTCTAAAGTAGTCCCCCTCCCCGGCCATCCACTACTGCCTGTGTTAGCTCATGGCACTCGGATAGGAAGCAAGGCGCCCCCCCCCATCAGCTCTCAGTCCCATTAACATAGGCAAGAAAGAACGACCCGTGTTTCTGACCATGAGACAAATTACTTCCAGGTCAGGCCGAGAGACTGTGAGCTCCCCAGTATCTGACTGGCTAAAGTCAAGGGTTCACAAGGTCTGGCTGAGGGTTTGGACCAATTTTTATGTCCTATCTACCCTGATGGGTGTACACTGTCAGCGTAGCCATCACTCATCTCTGGCTTTTTGGACAACTCCCTAATTCAATGTCCAGGAGTGTGGAAAGCACAGGACAGAGGCTTTGCAGAGAGGTAGTGACACAAGATCTGGCCTTGGAAACCATTTCTGTGGGAATGTAGCTCGAGCTTTGGGATGAGGGACTGAGGAAGAGCAGGATGGGAGACTGATAAAGGTACTCTTGGGGGGGCGGGAAGAAGGGTGGTGTGGGTTACACTTGCTCAAGCCCATCCTTCCAGACCTGCTCCAGAGCCAGGAGAGACCTTGCCTTTGGGTCTGAAGTTTCAAGGGCAACTGATTTCTGATGGCCTGTAGAAGGCATCTATGCCTTTTCATGGCATAGATCATACGCCATTGCTTAAATCTCTGATTTAAAGTGTGCAGGTGACCTTACCCCCAACTCTGAGAATGGGATTTGTGTCTTCAAAGGAAAGAAACTGGCATTTGCTACTCATCAGGCTCTGGGATGGAGGTTACACATCTGTTGTTTCCCATAATCGTCACAACCACTCCGCACGTCCCACACTTTGACAAATGAGGAAACAGGTTAAATAACTTCCACAACATGTGGAAGTTATAACCTCAGGTTTTAACCTCTAGACCCAGTGAACCAAACTGGATGAAAGTACCAGCTTTTGTAAATCAACAATATCTAATAATCAGTAATTTCCCCAATACAAGGCCCTAGGCAAGGCTGGGAGAATGCAGACAGACCTCCTACTTTCCAGGACCCAGTCAGTGGCCTGCCTGGCAGCTGGGGGCTGCCTCAGCCCTCCCTCCTGGGATTGGAGCCCAGGCCGGCGGACTCCAGGGGCACCCAGCATCGTGTCAAAGGATGATGGTCTCGTGTGGTCAGCCAAGTCACTATCTGTCCAGACATGCTTATTTTCACTAAAGCTTTCAGGGTGGGCTGCTTGCTGTGCCAATCATGCCATCTTGAAAAGGTGTTGCTGCATATCAATAAAAAATATTTAATAAAGTTACAGAACAGGGAAATTTACTTTGGAAATATTAATATGTAATGAGTTAGACAAATACTGTATTTGGAACCGTCTCTGCCAATCTGTTTAATCAACGCAGAGAAGAAAAACAGGTGATTCAAGCCAAACATTCTTACTTGGCACTTGAACTGTGTTTCTTGGAGCAGCTCTGACAAGCCTATTTTTATGGAGGAAAAAATAATCCCAACAATTTTAGAGGAGAAAAGAGCAATCTTCATTTCAAAAAGTGAATTTGTCTATATTCATTTTTATGCCTCTATCTGGTTTGGTTTTTCCGTTTAATTCCAGTGTTGGCTCCTTGCTCCCTGAAATCAAGCTTTCGGTATCACGTTGTGGATGATACACGGCAAAATGAGCCGAGTGAATAATAGGATCACCTCGACCAGTAGGTGTCACTGTTCATTTGTCATAAACCAGGCCCCACAGCCAAGGCAATTACCCCAGCTAAAATAACAAGCATGTTTTCTGGAAATAAAATAACCAGTAAGTTCTGGGAAAAGATTATTTTCTTTTGCAGGTGTCTCCAAATCAAAGCTGAAGTGTGAACAACAATTCGCTCTTTCTATGGCCTCCCACATAGTATGTGCTTCTAGAACTTTAGCAATGCTGTAAGAATTCCTCCTAAACCATGTGTGCGCTCAGACCTCACTGCCTGACCCGTAAACATTTGGTGCTTGGTTCTGCTTGTAAAGTGCACTGGCGTTTTCAGACAAAGGCAGTGGAGTTCTCTAGTGTTCCAGCATAAATTGGGAAACAATGTCTGCTGTTGCCGACACAGAGACTTCATCATCTATTATGGATACTTAGAAATGAAGTATTAAAGCAGGCCTCTGAAAATACGTTAAATCCAAACACCTCATTTACATCAAGGACATAGAATTAGTGACGTGGGAATAAACATACGTGACTGCTACCATTCACTGAATATCAACGTCCAGAAAACAATGGCGCTCCTCCATCAAGCCCACGACAGACGCCACGTCCACTCCACTAGACTTGGAGTGACCTGCTTCACGGCCTCTCACTCGGCCTCCCTCTCAAATGCTCATTTTCACACTGGACTGGAGGATGCTGACCTCAGGTTCGAGGTCCTGATTACCACACAGGGGCCTTTCCTCTGGCCTTTGTAAGGAAAAGAGGTTGATTCTGTTTGTGTTGAATCACATTTGACTCCTCCACGTGTGAGTCCTGGTGGCTCTGAGCAGCTCCCTTCCCCTCTCTGAAGTTCAATTCACTCCACCTGCTTGTGGGATTGCTGTGGCAATTAGAAGGAACGTATTTTAGGAAGTTCCTTAAATCCAGGCACAGTGCCAGGCACACAAAAGATACTTGATAAATGTTAAGAACTTGATTTTTTTTTTTTGCAGTTTTTGGCCAGGGCTGGGTTTGAACCCGCCACCTTCAGCATATGGGGCCGGCGTCCTACTCCTTTGAGCCACAGGTGCCACCCAAGAACTTGATTTTTTAAATCGATTAATAATAATGTGTATACAGTGAAGTATCCTTTCACCAGCATGTCATAAGTGGTCAGTTTGCAAAGGTGGGAAGGCTGGGAGCGCCTCGGTTTGTATGTTTAAAGTGGCGATAGACTAACTACAGATGCCCATTGTTGGTGCCAACCAAGGTCCAAAGGCTTTGACATGATGAGCAACTTAACTTTTAAAGATTAATATTCTGAATTTACAGATGAGGAAACCAGGATGCAGAGAGATTAAGTTACGTGTCCAGGCTAACATAGTTGGAGAAAGAATTCAAACTGAGATTTGCTGGGCTTTCGGTTTTGCCCATTTGCTATACTAGGTAATGAGCTATAATATTTGTGATTTTTTCCTCAACTTGTATAGTTTGCTCTCTGAGATTCCTATTTCTTGGTAACTTTAATTTTGTACCTGAGTCGTTAAAGACAGGGTAGACAGAAGGACAGCAATTAAGTATAGAAAGGAAGGGTTCTCCTTTTCCTTATGTCTCTGGGCAGTAATGTGAGAAAATCAAGTGGAACTCATCTGAGTGAGCCTTTGCCCCCAGACAACTCCAGGGTCCCATGCCCCACCACTAGAAAGACAGGTAGCGGGTACTTATTGCTATTTTGGATGAATACTTAAGTTGTGCACTTAAGGTTTAATTTAAACATGCTGAATTACCAACATAGAAGCGAATTCTCAGGCTAATTTGGAAAGCAAAATTGGTGCTTTCTAAACAATTAACAAGTAGATGTAGATTTTCCATCCAAAAGTTGTAGAAAAGTACTCAGAAGGGAGTTGAGTCTTAGCAGTTACGCTTGGAGTTTAACTACTTTCTGGGTTGTAACCAATGCCCTGAGCCCATGCAGAAATTGCATTAGGTCCTCATTGAAAGTTAAGCAGGATCACCATGAGGCTGGTTAGAGAGTGTGCTGTAACTTCCACAGATGACATTCCTTTTCCCATGCCTGCAGTACCATCAGTAAAGGAACTTAGGGGACCCTGAGTGAGACAGAAGACATTTACCTCCTGAGGCTGTTTCTTATACAGGTTGTTTCATACTGTTTTAAAAAGACCACATTAGAGATGCAGGGAGAAATTAAGGATTTTATAAAGGTAACAGAAGAAGAATTCAGGTGACGCGTCCACATACAACAAGTCACATAAAGAGTTAAAAATTATAAAAAATAATGAGTTAAAGTTTTCAAATACATTTCACAATTATAAGTTATCTGGTTTATTCTGGCTTCAGAACAGTCAGAGATTTAACATCAGTAGTGTTAAAGAACTTATTATTATTATTTGTAGGCAAAACAGCCAATTTGATAATCCAGGGTGGCCATAAAGTTCGTACACAATTTAAATAGTTGTAATTACACACGAGCTTTATGTCCTGCCTGCCGAAGAAGCCTAGAATCTGGTAAATTTTAGGTGTAAAGAATTTTGATAGAAAATTCTTTCGGAGTTCCTAGAGAGAATTTCTGATAATCAGAGTTTCTACCACTATAGAAACATAATCCAGAGAAGGAAAGTATTTTCAGATTTCACTCCAACAAATCAGTTGAGCAAACTGGGGTGAGATCCCCATAAAAATTATTAAACATTGATTCTAACTTAGTTCTCCAGTTGAAAAAAAAACAAAAAACAAAAACCCACCACCACCACCCAAGGTAACCAACAGAGAAAACAAAAATAAAGTCTTAAGGAAAGTAACTTTACACCATTTCTTCTCTTTCTTTAGCTGGTATCCATGTTCTCATTCAGAAGCTTTCTCTTTATGGTCCATTTTCATATTTTTTTATTACTCCCCTTTTCTTTATACTGAAAGAATTATGAAAAAGGAAGACATTTCAAAAAGAAAAGGAGGTAAAAAGAGAAAAAAAAGGAGAAAGAGATAAGGAGAAGAAATGGCCCAGAAGCAAATAGCTTATATTTTTAAAGCTCCTTCTTCTAGGCTGGAGATTTCCCAATGAGAAATCACATGCTGGCCTTGAATTCCAGATATCAGGAGACAGATAGGACGATTGGCCACTGACCAACGTGCCAATGACAGCCCTTTTCTAGTGTAGCTGACATCAGCAGCCACATCACTCATAGCATGGGGACCAAAATATGAGACAGAATGGGCATGCATTCAGACATTTTATTTGCGGCTTTTGGAGAGCCTTTATATTTCCTATGACTCCAGTCACAGCTCAGCATTGTATCACATGAGAAATGCCCTGGCAAGGGGAAGGCCTTGCAACATTAATGGGTGTGGGTAGCAGTCTCAGAATGAACGAGTCAGCCCAGGGGGTCCGGGGAAATGAGCACCTGTAATGCATGGTATCCTCACGTGGGTCTGGTCTGAGGTCTTCATCTGAGAAAATGAAGCCCCCAGATGAACAGCAGGGCATTAGAGCTAATTTTTCTTGTCTAGTAGTTGAAAGGTTACCATGCTCCCTCTGTGCTTTCTACTGTGCACAGAGGAGTCTGCGTGTAAATGCGTAAGAGCTGATGTGTGCTGTTGTGCAAATAACACGGGGTGAGTTCTGTGATTCCGTTATACATTGGGACCATCTGAATCTTATTTATGAAACTTGTGCACTCACCCATGCACTTGTGTTGAAGAACACTTGTTTGAATGGGGCATTGTCTGCATTTGTCAAATTCTGGAATGTGGATGATAAAGTGCATCTTAAAATTCCTTGATTTGGGACTAATAACAGGCAAACCACTTATAGATTCAGAACACTTGTCAATCCAAGTCGGGAGTCATCCAGTTTGCTGCTTCTTTGGAGACTCCTCCTTAGAGCACCGTTCGCGACAGCAGGTCTCTTCCGCCCCCCACCTCCTGGTCGGTCTCTCCGTCCCCTCCAGGCTGCCTTGTTCTGCCGTCTGTCTCCAGCATTTGTCTGACAGGAGGAGGGAACTCTGGGTTTCATCACTGCATGTGGATGGACTAGAGAGGTCCCCAGTCAATACAATTTTTACTAGTAGTTTTTTCTAGTCTGCAGACAAGCACACTCAGAGATGGTCAATGAGCAAGTATGAGGCTGGTGTTCAGACTGGAGTGCAGCCTGCAATGTTAAAAGACAAATGGAGGCACATGAAAAAACTCAAGCATTTATCTGAGCAAACCACAGTCCTTGAACCAGGCAGCTCTGGACTGCACGGAGGGGAACGAGGGGGGAGCTTTACAGGGTGAACTCGGAAGGAAGGCAAATAATTCCCTCCAGTGTTAAGTTCCAGGCGAGGCCTTAGCTGGCTGTTTCAGATTACCCTAGAAACACGGACACTGGGCACAGGGACAGCTCAGATAAGTGGCCTCCCTTTTAATTATTTCAACGGTAGGAACCACAAGGGCAGCTCTCACTGTCCTTAAGAGTGTAATTACAGCACGATGGCCACATCCTGGACCAAAAGGGGGAGTGGAGAAGAACGTGGAGAGGATTTAGACAAGACCGCTGAGAACAATCACAGTGTGTGAGGCCTGAAGGCTCTAGGAACGGACGCTGTGCATTCTGGAGCGGCTGGCAGGGCTGTACAGATTCAGAACACTTGTCAATCCAAGCTGGGATTCATCCAATTTGCTGCTTCAGCACGTGGTGGCGAAACGGAACTCCTTCACCTTCCGAGGAGACAGCTGCCAAGATGGGGGAAGAACTTCCTTGTTTAAAGTGCTCTGAGAAGTTGGACTGTGTTATTGGGGGAGATAATGGGAGTTACTGTGTTCAGAAATACTTAGGAGCTAATTGAAGGCTTTTGGTAGGTGATGTCTAGAGGTGTGTTCTACTTCTGTGAATCTTCGTGGAGAAACCAACATTACTGAGCACATACTGAGGTAGGCACAATATTTCTCTCTCTCTCTCTCTCTCTCTCTCTCTCTCTCACACACACACACACACACACAGGAGGAAGGTGCATCTTAGACAGGTAAATATAACTGCTTTTACCCTGCTAGGACGTGGCAGAGCTAAAAGCCAGTCGTAGGTTTGATTACAGAGCCCACCTGACGGGGCGGAGGGTGGACAGTGCCCTGACTCTTCACTGTATGGCCCTGCCCTACAGCACAGCACTAAGGTGGCCTCTGAAGGTATCTCTGCATCCTTTAAAATCCTGATAAGAAAGGCTACAGTACTTGGTAGGCCGGCCTGCCCAGCGTCCTTTGTACACTTGCCAATGACTTATTTCAGCAGCATTAGGAGAGCCGGTGTGGGACTGTGGTTCAGCCTGTGTCAAAGGCTGGTCTCAACATGTCTCAGCTGACCTTGTCTTTTGAGATCAGCATCCACATAGTCATTTCTGGTGCACCAGGCCAGGCCTACCTCCCACGGCTACTCCTCCATCAAACCAGGACAAAGGTGCATCGTCACTCACAGGGGAAGCACCTTCCCACACAGCCACAGCTGCGCCTGCCTATGGGGCAAACTGCTCATAAAGAATTATGAGCAAATGATTTGCCCAAACACGTAGGATTCTGTGCCTTGTAACATACAGTAGGTACATACTATAGATGAGCCCCATTCCAGATCATTGGAATATGATCCCCCCCCATATTCACCCATGGCCCCGGGAGTCAAGGTGTCCTAAACAGCGAAGCACAGCGGTCCGTCCCATCTTCCTTCTAGAGACCGACACCTCATATCAGTTCTGAGAGTGAGCAGCAGTGACAGCGGCGTATCCCTAAGTTGGATATCAAGAAGGAGGAGTTGACAAAGAGGAGTGACAGCTGCCCAGGCAGTCAGTGGCATGTGTGAGGACAAAGTTGTAGGAGAATAAAAATAATATGAGATGGGGGGTTAAAAATGAAACAAAACAAAAAGAGAAAGGGGGTGAAGGAGATTAGCAAAAAGGAAGAGAGGAAATGAACTGCCCTTGTTCCCCTGAGCACTGGCGTCATCGTGCCCGAGTGCCTTGTCACCAGCCCCTTATTAGCGCTGTCTGTGATTGGGCTCGCTCAGCCCTCACCGTAACCCCAAGTGGTGGGTCCCATTACCACCCACAGTTTTTAGATGAGGAAGCTGAATCACCCAGAAGTTGGATGGTTTACTCAAGCCCCCCAGCTTGTAAAACAGACAGTTGGAATTGGGCTGACCCAAGGATTTCTTTTTTAATTTCTCCCAGTTACTGAAAATTCACTAGATTTATGAGGCAATTTCCTAGGTCTATTTCTTGTCTGGATTGTTAATAATTAGCAATAACTACATGAAATCTGACATGTGAAATAGAAACATAATCACAAGAGACTTTGAGACGTGAATATAGGATGTATATTTCATAAGGATAAAGTTGCTGAGCTTCCACTATTTTCTACATGTAGGGCCCTGCTGTGATTGGAGGCCTTCAAATAAATAAAGCCTTCCATGATAGCTGCATTAACAAGGGTCACAGGAGAGTAACCCACCAGGCTGTGGATGAACCCCCTTTCCACTCATAGTTTCCAACATGTACACACTGTGGTTTGGCGGTTTGTGTTGGCTCCTCTGACACTATGCAGTTCACTTATGCCTAGGCACAATTTAAGACTAAATTAGCTCTTGTCAATATGCCTGTAGGCAGAGGTTTCCACCACTGGAGGGAAGTTCTTGCATTGGTGATGGGCTTGGAGGGTCAAAATAGAGGCGACACCTCTGTCATCACAGAAGGGGTCTCCACAGAGCTGGGCATTTGGACACAGCCTCTGCTGCCTGCATATCCTGGCACTGGAGGTCGGGAACACTTCCTCTAAGCCACACAGCTCCCCACCAGGGTCACAGAGGGGAGGCCTTCCTCCTACTCATGCTCTGAATGACACGCATTAAGAATCGGCTTAAGAAAACCCAACCCTTTCTCAAAAGACTCTGGCATTTCTCCTCCGTAGAGTGCTGCCTTCATGGCTGCTGGTGTGGAGCAGGGTGACAGACATCTCAGATTCCTGCTGTGAGTGGTAGAGAGGGACAGGGGAGGGGACAGAGGCTCGAGACCTGCAGGGTTCTGCAGGCTCCAGGGGTCGTGCTGGCGTCATAGGGAGCCAGGTGGCTGCTCTTTCCGTCTCCCAGGCCAGCTGACATCCCGGTCCTGTGCAGGCTGAGGGCAGAAGCCATAAAGGTCACGGAGGCTTTGTGTCTCTAAGTGTGTGGCACGGTGGCCGCCTTTGACTGTCTGGAGCGTTTGCTGTGTTCTGTGTGTTTCCACTTGTCTGAAGGGCAATTCTTTGTCAATTGTTACTGCCTTGCTAAAGAATCAGCAATTCACACATATAATAAAGCTCCCAGTGAAAAGCACATTCACATTTTTTCTTTTATTTTTCTGCCTGAAAGCCTCAAGCTTAGAAAATTTCCACCTACTTGTATATGTATGTGCCAGTGCAGATTTAAAGCCACGTTTTACCAGGTGGATAACTGTAACCCTACGTGGCACCCACCAGTGTTGCCAAGCAGGCCTCTGGCATGTGCTGACCCCCCATGGCCAGGGGTCCCTGGCTTCTCCTGGCCTTCCTCCTGATGGCCAGGCATAGGTGCAGGTGGACCTGCTCAGGTCATCTGGTTCAGGAAAGGGGAGAGTTTTGCTCATGCCCAAGAGATCAATTAAGATGTGCCTGCGGCAATACTTCTCTTAGGCAGAACCCCTACAGATGGCGTCTTTGCTAACCTTGATCATGCCTTGGGCTATTCACCTTTCCTTCAAAGAGAATGCTGTAATCACTAGTATCATGTGATGCAAGAGTAAACATTCATATTCTTGCTCATTTACTAATTCATTCTTTACAAATTTACCCTTTGTAAAAAATTTACAAATTTATTCCTTACACTCTTTCCAAATACTTAGCAGGTGCCTGACTAGATGAGATGTAATGGTAAACAAGATGGAGAAGGTTCCTGCTCTCAGGGACCTTATAGTCAAAGGTGGGGAAAGCTTCGTTTGGGGAATATTCAGGCACTAGACACTCACCTCGGGACCTGCAGTGTCCCCCTGCCTTACAGATATAAACAAGTGTGAAGGAGAGTGTGACGGATATGAGGAATTTTGTGCCTCATAAGATGTTCTTCAATCTGTTATATTGTAGAAGGTGGTCAGTGGCAATGTGTTGGCTACCTGCTTTGATAACTAACACACTACCACAGACAGAAGTTTATTTGGCTCATGGTTCTAGTGTCTGGCAAATCCCAGAGCATGGTGCTGCTTCTGGCAAGGGTCGTCCCATTGAGAGAGGAAGGGTGAAAGGTGGAAGGGTGAGCATGCCCGTGCAAGAGAGAGCCCACGTTTATAACGAAGTCACTCCCATGATGACGGCATTGTCCATGCCTGAGAGTGGAGCTCTCGTCACACCTCTTAAAGCCTCATCTCTTCACACTGTTACACTGACATTTCAACATGAATTTTGGAGGGGATATTCAAGCCATACCAAAATGATAGTAATTTTCTTTTTTTTTCTGTTTTACGTCGGGGCTGGATTTGAACCTGCCACCTCCAGCATATGGGGCTGGCGCTCTACTCCTTTGAGCCACAGGCGCCACCCAAAATGCTGGTAATTTTTACCCTATTTTTGTTTAATGGTCTAACCTCTTCTCTGACTATTACTGGTAAATTCACTGCCTTTGGGCAGGGGTTGGGGAGAGTCTGGGAGGGAGTGGCTAGGAATGCTGGATGCTGAAATGTCTTTCTTCTTCATGCGTTTAATGTAAGCAATTGTGATTAGTCTCAATACTTATTTTGAGGGTATATCATTAGCTGAAAGAAAAGAAATTTTGAACAGTTGAAATAGCCCACCTTTTTAAACATAACTTAAATATTTTCAGGGACTACCAAATTTTTACATTTACTACTGAGTCAAATCAGCAGATAAAAATTTTCTGTGGCTCCTTTCAGAGTTGATGTGCATTATTTAACAGGGTAGTTTAAAACTATTTTATTAAATCACATCTTGAAATTTTTATTTCCAGTATATCAATACTCATTGTATTTCATATTATAAGGTGTTTAATATTTTCTACCTCTTATTAACAAAAGAATTTAAAATTGCATGTTGGCTATTTAGTTATAATATCTTATATCTGTATATATACATATATTTTTGCCTTTCATTTTGTTTAAATATGTAGAAAAAGTTTGATCATGAGTGAGGTTATTTCTGGATTATTAGACATAACTTTTACCTAATTATTCACAGATGAAAAATACCAGAATGCTCTCAATACATGCGAAGACACCAACCAATGACTCCAGACTATTCTTACTTCATAAATAACTTATAATTTCAGCAACATATAATGTTCCCTTATTCCAAATTAAATATAAGAACAAATATATTTATTCTATGCCATTTTGATTCTAATTTGCATGACTCATTTTGTAAGGCGGAGATATGTATCTATTTATTTGCATTAAAAAAATAAATTCACCTGGTCTGAGTTTGTTCATTGGTTTGATGATAGAGCCTAATTTTGTTAAATATTTTACTTTTCCTATAAACTGAATAAATCAGCACCTTCCATTTGGTAAGGATATATTTAAATCACATAATAAAAGTATATTGTTAAAAAAAAGTATGTTGTCAAGAGATATTTTATTGAAAATGCTCACTGAAAAAATACCAATATTAAAATTTCCTCAACCCCTTCTGTATATGTTAAATTGAACAAAAGTTTTCTAAATTATAAAATGAAAGTATAATTAATAGTTATTTATTAGACCTTCATAAAACCGTTTTGGTATCCTCAGATATTGAAAAAGTAAATTACCATGTTGGTAATTCCGTATCAAAGAGTAGAAACATCCCTTTGTTTCTAATTCTTTGTTCCTGAAAATTTTGAAAAGTAAAAATGGTTTTTGATGGCAGAGCACTACATGATTTTTAGCATATAACTGCAAGAGAATATTAAAAAATGGAATGCTGTTGTTAGAAGGCTTCTTCCACTCTACTGACTTAAATGAACAAAGTCCTTTAGTGTTTACGTTAATAAAAATGAAAAATAAAAAAGATGAAAGGCCAACACATGAAAAAATGCTCTTCAGCCCTAGTCATTAGAGATATGCAAATCAAAACCACCTTGAGATGTCACCGAACCCCAGTGAGGACAGCCCATACCACAAAGTCCCAAAGCTGCAGGTGCTGGTGAGGGTGTGGAGAGAAGGGAACACTTATGCACTGTTGGTGGAACTGCAAACTCATATAGCCTTTTTGGAAAAAAGTATGGATAATCATCAAAGAGCTCAAAGTCGATCTCTGATTTGCTCCCACAACCCCATTCCTAGGCATCTATCCAGAAGAAGAAAAATAATTTTATCCCCAGGACATTTGCACTGGAATGTGTATAGCAGCTCAGTTCATAAAAGCCAAGATGTGAAAACAACCCAAATGCCTGCAGGTCAATGAATGGATTAATAAACTGTGGTATATGTATACCATGGACTATTACGCAGCCATAAAAAGATGGAGACTTTACATCTTCTGTATTTATCTGGATGGAGTTAGAGAACGTTATTCTTAGTACAGTATTTCAAGAGTGAAATAGTAAGCAGCCTATGTACTCGATACTAATTTGAAACCAGTAGATGAACAACTACAGCCCCGCACAAGAGGAAAACATAATTACATTTAGGAAGGAGGGGGGGAGGGGAAGGGAGCGAGGAGAGTCCCATCGAACGGATATAAAGGAGGGCTATGTGGCACACCTCTTGGGCGAAGGACTCAAAAACAACTTGGACACTATCTACAAAATGCAAACGATGTAGACCAATCTTATGTACCCCTATATTAATCAGAAATTAATAAAATAAAAATAGAAAAAGCATTCTTACGGAACCCTCTCTCCTAGCAGCAAGTAGCATTTATTCATAGAATTTTATTCATTTGTGCATTTTGATTACCGTGTTATTTTTTGTTTAATTAGTGTTCATCAAATTTGAAATGTAAGTCAGCTGTTTTGGTGAGTTATGTAACTACAAATAAATCAACTGGGAAAAATATTAACACTTAAAACCTAGTGTCTCTTAAGAAATTAAACAATTAAAAATTTTGTACATGTTTTTGTTGTAGAGATGCATACTAGATGAACAGCAAGTGATTTTCAAAAACATATTAGGAACTGAGGAAAGTGGGGTAGACTAAGGTATGTTATAATAAACTTCCCACTGGTATTTTATAAAATGAATAATGCAGATATCAAATCTCTGTGGCATTTAGATTCTATTTCTGTCATTTAAAAGGACAATGTATCACCTCTTTCTTATAAATATAATTCAATACTTACAATACTGGAGAAGTTTCACTTTTTCCAACTACTAAAACCTAAAAAAAATTTTATAGATTGAGGTAAATTTTGTAGAGTTTTCAAAGTTTCCTATGGGGGGGGGGTATATCAGGACGACCACCACTTCCTACCATTCCAGTAGTAAGCATTTTATTCACTTGCTATTTTGCTCAAGAGGCTTTTCAAGTCTGCTATTCCAGTTCAACATTGCCACAATCATAGGGAATCCCATGTATCCTTTCCCAGCTGCCCTTATTCCAGGGTAACGTCTGCTGTGTGGCTGGGGGAGCCTGGCTCTGCCTGCTCAGTTGCTCAGTTTCTCCAATTTTCTGCTTCTCACGCTGTCTCTTTCTTGTTGTCAGAACTATCCAAGCTGCAGGAACTGGACCCTCGTTCCTCAGGACAACATCCTCTCCAAGGCTGGGGTGTACCCTAACTTTTAAAATCAATACCCAGCGCGACCTTTACTTTAGTATTTGTGTAGCTGGTGGGCAAGTCATTTTGTCTCCCTTTATATTCTCCTCTGTAAAATGAGGATTTGCAAAACATCTTTTGCTTATCTCTTTAGGATGATAGCTGACGTAGGGAAAGAAAGCTCTTTGAAAGTCTAAAACAATTTTAAGCATGGGAAATCTCAAGCTCCTCTTAAACTGGGTGTGCGCTGAAGTAAATTCAGTAGCATTTCTTTTTGTAATAGATGCATCTTTATAAATAAACAAAACCAAAAATGATCACGAAACTAGCAAGGAAAAACAGCAAGGGCAATGTGCCATGCGAGTGTCTGGGCGGAGGGGAGGGCAGGGCTAAAGGGAGACTGGGAAGAAGCCTAACTTCTTGGTTGAAATTTGCTGAAAGCCCTTGCCTGATGTGTTCTCCTGCTCTCTTGAGCTTGTGACAAAGAAATAAAACCTTTGGCCAAACGCATTTTTGTTCCACTGGTAACTAGGTCAATGTGAACAGAAGTGGTCTGGTGAGACAGCATGAGAAGAAACAATATATGTACTTTTGTGCAGCTGGATATAATGAAGGTAAAATGGGTAGAATATAGAGGTTTTCCAGAAAAAAAAGAGAGATTATTTCACCACAAAAGATTTTTCAAGATAATATTTTACATGCAACCTTTTTTTTTTTTTGTAGAGACAGAGTCTTCACTTTATTGCCCTCAGTAGAGTGCTGTGGCATCACAGCTCACAGTAACCTCCAACTCCTGGGCTTAGGCGATTCTCTTGCCTCAGCCTCCCCAGTAGCTGGGACTACAGGCGCCCACCACAACGCCCAGCTAGTTTTTGATGCCGTTTGGCCGGAGCCGGGTTTGAACCCGCCACCCTTGGTATATGGGGCCGGCGCCCTACTCACTGAGCCACAGGCGGTGCCCTACTCACTGAGCCACAGGCGCCGCCCTACACACAACCTTTTTGGTTTGCTTTATAAGTTGTTTCATTCCTACTGCCCTAAAAAGTCCCAGAATAGTTGTAACTTATTTTTATAAATTATGCTTTTTACACATTCTGCCTGATTTATAATAATCCCTAATGCAAAGGGCTAGTGTGAAGGTAAACGAAATCATTTTGTTAACGTTCTTTATAAAGGGGCATTGAGCTCCTACTTTGTGCAAAGAGCTTTACGAATATTAATATCAGCTTTACACATGTTACTGTTTGTAAGTATTAACTAATTTTTTAATAAAATACGTTCTATTAATACTAAATGTAATCATGTAGGCACCATGATTGGCACTACTGTGGAAAACAGAGTTTTGGAGGCGTCACGAGTGACCCGCCCCAGGTCCCCTGTGCTTCATTACTGTAAGGGGTCAGATGCGCCTCTACGGATTTTTCTGCCTTCTGAGCTGCATCGCACGTCTTTTTACCAGGAATAATATTTAAATTAATCTGAAAAGTAAAGTATAATTGCTTTTCCCAGTAGATCCATTTATTTCTGGACTTTTTCCCCAAATAAAACCTGTATGTATATGAGAACGTCCCCAAGTATTTCTTTTCCTCATGAAATATATGGTTTCCTCAAGGACCTTAGGGTGGTGCTGAGGGGTGTGCTGACCCCTCTTCCCAGCAGGGACTAGGGGAAGGAGGCAGGAGGATATGGGGGTACTCTGTGGCAGGAGAGGGCACCATACAGAGACATGAAGTTCTAGAAGGTTCTTGCTCACACTCTACAAACTGGAGATTTTTGGGGGGCAAGGAATGCCTTTGTTGCAAATGTTTCCTGGAAGAGTTAACTTCTTGGTGATTTGTCATTTCTGGTGGTTTCTTGCATCGACGAGATGCTGGATAAATGGGTGTGATTTGGAAGGGAGGATGGGGGGAAATAAAGACATCTGTCACCCTAACTTCCCTCCCTGGCTGATGCTCGTCATCCTAGTTGGCTACTGTGGGCTTCCCTTTCCCAGAGCACCTGGATTAGGAGCCATGTCCTGGGGGCCTCTGCTATTAAAATGTCTGTCTCTATAAAAACAAGTGTCAACGTTTGAAATTGGCCTCTCCTCTCTATGTTATGTTCCACTGGGTGTCGACTTAGGCAAGTTCCATAATCTTGACAGCCCTCAGTCTCATTATTATTATTATTATTTTTTGTAGAGACAGAGTCTCAATTTGTTGCCCTCGGTAGAGTGCCGTGGTGTCACACAGCTCACAGCAACCTCCAACTCTTGGGCTTAGGTGATTCCCTTGCCTCAGCCTCCCGAGTAGCTGGGAGTACAGGCGCCCGCCACAACGCCCGGCTAGTTTTTGATGCAGTTTGCTTGGGGCTGGGTTTGAACCCGCCACCCTCGGTATACAGAGCCGGTGCCCTACTCACTGAGCCACAGGTGCCGCCCTCCTCAGTCTCATTATTGAGCACTGAAGACGTTTATAAGTTTGGTGGCAGCACTTATCAAAATAACAATCATGGTCCTATGTGACTGCCACAGTAAGCCCCCCATATCCTCAGAGGATACATTCCCAGACCCCCAGTGGATGCCTGAAACCACAAATAGTATTACATACACGCCCAGACTATGTTTCTTCCTGTAATACAAGACTACAATAAAGTTTACTTTATAAGTCGGTCGCAGTAAGAGATCAACAACCGTCACAGAACAATTGTAAGAATATTATACACTGTAATACAAGTTAGGTAGGTATAATCTCTCTCTCAAACTCTGTTATGGTACTGCCCTCATCCTGCTTCTCCCTGTGACCTGTCAATCTGCTACTCCACCTGGCTGCTAAGTGACTACCAGCAGCCAGGGTCTACAGAGTGAACGCACTGGACGAATGGGGGGGGCACATCTCAGGCAGGACAGAGTGGATGGCATGAGATTTTATCACCCTACTCAGAATAGCACTCTCTTTAAAACTTATGAATTGTTTATTTCGTGTATCTTCTATTTAATATTTTTGGACATGGTTGACCCTGGGTAACTGGAGCTGTGCAAAGCAAAACCATCAAGAGGGGACCGCTGTGCTTGCTCAGGAGGTGCCGTGGCTGAACCGTCCGTCTGTCTGGGAATGAGGCTCCCTTTGGGTTTTTATATGAATAAGGTCAAAGAAGGTGACCTCACCCTCGTTGGGATAGGTTATACGTAAAAACCAAGCATCATGATTGTGATAACATATATTAGTGTGTTTCTGAAGCGAGTATAAATAAAGCCTTCCTTAAAGTATTAACATTACTATATCTACTAACCTCACACAAGCTGTACTAATCTGTAGGTAGGAAATAAGCATAATTTATGGGAAAGTATATTTTGGAAGTTGCCATTACAGGAATATTAAAATAAATGCCTTCTCCATATAGGAACACTAGTGTATCTACCACTTGCAGGTTGCTGGGAGGGGCTGATTGGCAAACATTTGTTTATTCTCGCCTTGTGACTGATACAGTTATGACAGCAGCTCAAGTCTACGCTTAGACATTTAGACATCTCAATACAGAACTTGCCTGAAATTGCAGTAAGTCTGGGAGATGCTGTGCAGGGCAGAGATGCCACATGCCATGAGTAAGGTACAGCAAAGCTCATACAATCTGTGTGTCATTTAAGAAATCCACCTGGGGGATGTTGTGTCCCAAAAGTTTTGTTATCAAATGGAATAGGCATTGTTTCTGTTTTGTTACAAACTTGCTCATGTGCAGGATTACATTTTATCTATACCATGTAGGGCAGAAGATACACTTTATACAGGTATCTGAAAAAGCGTATTTTTTTTTCTTTTCACTCAGATGGGGGGGAAATGGTACACTTTGCAGAGATAGGAAACCTTTAAATGCAGGGTTCATGTGGAAACTGGGGGAGAAAAGGAAAGTGGAAAAATAGAGGTTAGATATTTTAAAAGAATTAGTAAATTGTAAAGTGCATGCTATACAACCGTGAGCTACCTGGACGGCTGTCATGCACGTAGCTATTTTGACCAATGCTGCTTATCAACTGGCTTAGAAAATACACAGTATACATTTTATTAAACTGACTAATACACATTTCACCAAATGCAAGGCAGCAGACACAGCCGTCTTGTTTATTTTAGAGATACAAGTACACGAGAAGCTTACAAAGGTAGGGTTGTAGGTGCTCAGCCCTATAGCTAATTTCGAAGTGGAAAATGTTCTTTTGTTTTAGTCATTTCACAGTTAGTCTATGAGAGTCGATGCTACAGATTTTTTTTTTAAGTCATGTTTCTTTTAGAAACAGAAGGAAGGTCAATCTCACTTTCTAAAAGAGAAAGAAAGGTGACTCTTGTCACAGTAACATAAGTTAGTGGGTCCCCAGGTGTAATCCAGAAGAAAAGGCAGAGGAGGTCCTCTGGTGGCTCAGCTGAAAGGAAGCTGGTGCCAAGGAGCGTCTCTGAAGAACAGTGACTCATTATGCCGGGCTCCGCGGCAGATGCCAGTCTCCCAGCAACTGGCCTCCCTCCAAAGACAAGGGGGAAGTAAAGAGGGCAAAGTGGGACGGAGGCTGGGAGATGCCTGCCTGCTGGGGAGTCTCTCCAGTAGGCGCAGAGCAATCAGGAAAGTGCTTTGGAATCACAAGATTAAAAAAACAAGTGTCAGCTGTGGGAGATGTAGAAATGCAAATAGGACAAATAAATGAAAGTGTGCAATCACCCAAAGCTCTGTTTACAACCCGAAGGCAACTCTGCCTATAATTATCTGGGTGCAATTAACTGCGTGGGAGCAGCTATCAAGGGGCACATAAAAGGCACCACCTGAAGTTGAGCGTCCTCCCTTTCCGATGACAAAGCAACATCTCCAGGAGCATTAAATCTACCCTGAACTAAACCAGTCTGTAGAAAAGGGCAAGAGATACGCCTTTGGTGGAGTAAAAATAGCTGGATTTTCACTATTGACTTCCCATTTTAATGTAATTCTTACCATTAACTAAGAAAATAGATAATAGGAGATTTGGCTTCAGTAAACACAGACTGAAGCCTCCCACATCATTTAGTTTAACTATCAAAGTAAGCTTGTGGGGCAAGTGTTACAAGCTCTGATACTTTGTCAAGGTCACGCAAGCTGAATTGAGATTTGAGCATCAGGACTTTGGCCCTGGGTTGTTAATCCTTTCATTATTCCAGAGGTTCTCCACGGAGGGCAATTCTGCCCCCTCAGGAGAGACTTGACAATGTCTGGAGACATTTTTATCGTCACGTTAGGAGGGACCACTGGTCTAGTAGATAGAGCTCAGAGGTGCTGTTGAGCCTCCCACAATGCAAAGGATAGCCCCTGCAACAAAGAACCATCCTACCCTCAGGGTCACAGCACCTGCCCTTGACGTCGAGAAATCTTACATTAGTCCACTGCTGCCATCGGTAGGATACACCTGGAGAGAAACGGAGTTATTCAGGGAAGAGGCAGCCTCTGGAGTTGCTGGGAATGAATAGGAAAATCCTGGTCCTACCCCACAGACAGGGAGGTGGGAAGGCCCTGTGAAAGCATACAGATCTGTCATAAAATGTGCCAAGATGGCTTGGATCTAAATCGCCCCTTGAAAACCCAAGAGCTATTTGCAACACCACCTGAAGCTTTTGAAAACTCTTAACTTCATTCAGCACTGAAGCTGGAAAGTTAGAGTGGCCATGGGTTTTCCATGGTTTCTTTATTGGTCTTCCAGAATATTAAGACCAGCATCCCACCAGAATACCAATAAGAGGCTAGTGTGATAAGAGGCTGAACTGATGGTATCCCTAGAAAATTTCAGATCAAAATGTCAGTTGAAAGGCAAAGAGAAAGATGGATGGCTTTTGAAAATTCTCATTGGTAAAGAGAGAGAGGATTTTCCTAACAAAAATGTTCTGAACTAAAAGCATCTCAGAGGGATTTCGAATTTAAGCCAGATAAACAACATCAGGGGTTCTGGGGATGGGGTGGTTAATAAAATGAAGTCAGAAAGGGCCTGTCTGCAGCACAAAACTGATAGAACAGTACAGAAGAGCCGGTGTAACAGCCTCGGAAGGAGCCGGGGTGCAGGAGGGAGGGAGGAGCAGGCCGTCCTCAGGGATCAGCACTGATCTGGTGTAAGAGGAAGCCCAGGCCTATGTCAGTTGTACTTTACTTGGAAGCGCTGCATGATACTGTATTTACTAATTTAATTGATTTGTGAGTTACAGAAAGAGTCTAGGGTCTAAAGACTTCCAGTCCTGCGAGCTGCCCCAGGGGATGCAGGAAGCGCACACCGGAGGGTACCAGCCCTGCGCCTCCCCACCCCTTGGCTTCCTGGCTCATTGTTCTGTCTGAGAACAGGCTCCTGTGGTTGGAAAGAAGCTTCCATGGAGGAAGGCTCTCTCTCGGGAAAGAGGATGAAGGCCGTCCCTGCCTGCCACCAGGCTGTTTAGCAGACAGTCCTAGCGGAATCCAACAGGGAGACCATAGTCAATGAGATCCTGGTTTTCATTCCAGAACTTAATGGAAACCATGTAAGCCAGAACAATGTTCCATGAGATGAAGCAGCTACGCCAGTCGGTTCTATTTGCATCCATACTTTAATAAACATACGTGTGCCAGGCTGGCGCGGAATCATTTAAAATTACAGCAGGTGGAAGAGAGACCTTCTCAAAGTCTATCAGACAGATTTTTAATCATCTTTAAGTAAACTTCAATTTCTTTGAAATTGAAGGAGAATTATTTCTCCACTTCAAAAGTCAGTACAGATTCATTAGAGGGGCTTTCCATCTCCTACGATAAGCGAAAACATGAAATGATTAGTGCAAAAAGTACACCAGGAAATGAGTTTTAAGTCCTTACTCTTAAAAGCTGATTTAAGACACTATTACTTACTGTCCGTAAAAAGGTTTACTTTAGCGATAATAACAAATGACCTTTATTCCAAACCATTCCTTGATAGGATTTAAAAATCCTAGGTTTAATCCTTTTGCTATTTTGCGTGGCCACTTCTCCCGTAGCAGATGAATACAACAGACTCGCTTTTCCCTCGGAGGGAAGCACGGCAGCCCTGCTCACATCTAAGGTGGTGACAGGTGACAGCGGTGACCTTCACTGGGACTGGCTGGAGCTCAGCAGGAGGTCGCCTAGAATTTAGTGGCCCCACTTACATGCTTTTCCCCACTTATACCCATTGATGCTTTTTGATGAAGCTGTTGAAAGGCAACAGTGAGCACAAACCATGTAAGGGAAGCAGGTGTGGAGCTGGAGCAGGGAGGTGCTCCTCCCTTTAATTGTGGACATAATAACAACCACACACAAAGTGATCATCTGTTATCACTTTCTCATAAACCCTCTCTCGTTTCCTGCCTATGGCCACCCTGATAACCAAGCCAGTTATTGTTCTCTCCAGTTCGGAGATGAGGAAATTGGGGCTCAGAGAGGTTAACTGATCTGCTCAAGGTTAGGAAAAATGAGTATAAAAGTCCTCTGATAGCCACGATCTTACACGGTGTTAATGCACCTCACTCGTGCCAACGGGCGGAGTGTGGGCCACACAGACTCAATCAGAGCTGTGGAGTCCAGTGGTCCCAAGAAGCATGGCAGGGACAGGAGGACCTCAGAGAGGTGCTCAGGAAAGTTCATTATCCTACACGCCGGGCAATGTCCTAACGAAGGAAATTGGACAGCAGTGTCACAAATCACGCACGTGCTTTACTAATTGTAAGTGGGCAAATACTGTTATTTATATGAACAACCAGCTCATTACTGAAAGAAAAGAAATCCTCCACAACCATTAGTTCTATCAGTTTTGTCCTTGGTGAAAATAAATACGTTCACGCTACTAATATTATGTTGATCTAAACTGATACTCCGGGAGGTGGCGCCAAGGGGTTAGGGGAGGGGAAGCCAGCTAAGGAGGCATTCTGCCTTCCAGTTGCGTCTCTAAGCATCTCTAGCTCAAGTAATGACTGAGCTGCCTAATTATAGTTGTTAAGGGTCCTGAGACATTAAATGACAAAGGTAGAGTCGCTGGCATCAGCAGCCTGTTAGCATTTAATTTACATGAGATTCCAGTCAATGCATTTGAACTAACTGCAAGGCGCCTGGTCAGGCTTTGGACACACAAGGAAGCCCAGCCCCAGGCCAGGGCGAGGTCTGTGGGTTGGACATCTCAGAGCTTCCTAAGGAAACCATCAGACCGAGAAGAGGCTTCTGAATTCCTGCAAACTTGACCTCATCACTTAAGAAATGATTAAGATTCTCCTCCACAAAGACACATTTTCTGATGAACGTGAACACGCCCAGTAACAGGTTTAGCCAAAGCGACCAAATCCTATTCCTCTAGGAACAGGATGTCTGTGCTAAATCCTCCCGGTCATCAGATCTCCTGGATTTGCTGGCATTTGCATTTCCACTCATCTTCTTTCCAGTGAGGCTAAACCAGTGCTCCCGTTGCTGCCGAGCTCTGAGAGGTCCCGCAGCACCGGCTGGAGGTAGATACAGCTCAGGCATTCAATCAACAAATACTAATTGATGTGGGGAGGTTGTGCTCTGACAGGCTGAATTCCTCCTGAGAGGCTAATTCACTCTGCTCAGCCTGTGTGCGGGTCACCAGGGCTCTGGAGCAAAAGTGCGCTCTGGACGAGAGCTCCGAGTGATGGTGGGGACAGGCGTTCTGGTGATGAATGGAATGGCGCTCTTGACACACTGTATGGGCAGAATCTTTACATGTAATTTATTTTGCATTTCAATTACTTTAGAAAAAGGCTTCCTGTGGTTTCCGCCAGAGGTATTTTTAAGTTATCAGTTTAATGGACTTACTCTGTTGTGCTAAGGTAAGTAATAGCTATAAAACCCCAATACCTGTCCAGCCTGCATTCTCATTTATTCGTACCATGGTCTTCTCTAACTAGGGTCTTTGGCACAATATCTAGTGTTTAATTTCCAGATAATTCCTGATTACACTTTACTCTGGGATTGCAAGAGCGCCTATCCTGGACTTCAGGGACAGATGCCAGGCTGACCAGTTTGCTGACAGCCCATAATTCTTGAAATCAACATGCCCAGCTTCACCAACGCCCCCCCCCCCCACATCTGCACCACACACCAAGTGGATGGAGAAAGAGGAAGGAGCCAGACTTCACAGTGACCAGTAGAGACTGCATGCCCTGTGAAGGCAAAGATAGTCAAACTAAAGCCGTGTGACAACCTGCTGGTGTGCAGAGCCAACCTGGGCAGAGAGGGGAAGAAGGGCCACTCGGGCTTGAATTCAGCTGCTGCTGCGGGGCTTGCAGGGGATTCAGCCACACACCTCTGGCTGCCTGTTCAAGCAGGGTGGGTTGAACGGGGAGCTGAGATCTCAGGGCCATCTCTCCCTTTTCCTACCAAAGAACACCTCTGAGTGGGAATAAGGGAAGATTGTCATTTCTCCAAGTTCCCAGGAAGGTGCCTGGACCTCAAGTCATCTGAGAGCTCACAGGCTGCCATCCCAGGAGCAGACAAGGCCATCTGTACTATTTACCTGCACCGCGGCAGAATCAGATCAGGAGGTCAGTGAAGAGTAGCCCCAAACTAAAGACTCAGAAGCAAAAATTCTCCTCTGACATTCTCCTGTCCTGCCTCTCCGTCCCATTCTCCCCCAAGGCTAGCGATGGAAGCTCTTCTCCAAGGCAGGTTATGAAAGTTGGAGCCCTTTTTACTGAAAGCCAGTCATGAAACTTAAAATTATCCTGTGTGAAACTGACCTACCTTGTCTGACTGTAGGTCATCAGATCCTCATTTCAGGAAGGACCCTGGCCACACCCCGAAGGAGGAAGTGCTGGGTCAGAGAGGCCAAGAAGCATTTAGATGGACGGCCCTTGCCTGGTTTTCCCACTCAGTCTATTAGCATTTGACCCTCTTTGTGCATGTTTTGTTGAACCTAAGCATAACAATGGACAATTTCCCCATATGTTGAGTCTTCCCTCTGAAAGATCCTATGTGTACGTAATAAAGAGTATTTGTCTGTCTTTTCTCCTATTACTCAATCTGCCAATGATTTTCCAGCTAACTTTTAGGGGTCCAAGGGTTGGGTGCTTGGTCTCTGCACATGCTATGAAGTAAGTGCTTGTTGGGCAAAGCCAAGGTTCTTCCTGTCTGTGGTGGGCAAGGACATTGAGCTGAGAGCTAAGCTGAGGCCCCTCTCAGCATCAGCCGCCAGCAAAGAGTGCAAGGGGGAGAGCTCAGAGGCCTGAGCCCTGTAAGGCTCCTACGGGGGGTAGATGCATGTGAGGGGACTCGGGCGGGACCATCTTGTGTGCCTTGGTTGGGGGGCGCCTTTTCGTATCCAGGTGTGACTTGGAGGAACTGTGACCACCAGGGCCACAGTGACCCACAGCAGCCAGGCTCAGGACTTACCCAGCTGCTCCCAAAATGCATATTCTGATGCCCTGGAGCCTGACTTGACACGGATCTGACTTTGTTTAGAAGCAGGAAAGGAAGAGAGTGCTTGTGATATCTGAACGCCAGGAAGCATGCACCTGTTCTATAGCAATCTGTTTTTAACCTTGTTAACCTGAACTATACTTTACAATTTAAACTAAATGGAGCCTCTTTTCTATCTGTGATTTATTAGGCCTCTTTTTTCTATCAAATTAAAGCTCTGCACAAATGAAACAGTTTATCTTATCTCATTTATAAACCCCTCCTACACAGGCAATATTGAGCCAAGAGTGGGGGGCGCAGGTGGGAGGCAGCAACCGCCACATGGGCAGCTCAGGAGATTTCTTTAAATTCCCCTAATTCCGCCTCTCAATCCATTTTCCTGCCATATGCACACAAAGGACAATACCACCCCCCACAACTGAATATTCCTAAATTTAGTCAAAAACACTCTGCCCCCTAGGACAATGGAGTGGTTTCTGTTCTTTCCCAGCTGCAAAAGTGGGCTTTCCCCCATGAAGGCTAAAGAGGTCTTTTTTCTAGTGTTGGGTAGGTGACTTCTTAAGGATCTTTATTTAAGGAAAGAACCTGATAGAAGGAAAATATCCCTTTTTAATCCCATTTTCCTTCTCACCCCACACTGAGCTGTTGCTATAGAAACACCCTACCTGCTACCAGGACAGCTCAGTCCCCCAGTGAAGTTAACGGAAAGCTACTTTTTCACTGTTCATTGACCAGTCTTTCCCTGGGTGTCCAAATTCTTTAATTTTCTATGACATGCTTAGTCTCGAGTTTTCTGTGGCTAAACCCTAAAATTCACTCCTAAACTCCTAACAGTATAATTCCCCAGACCTTTTCAGAACTGAGTTCAGTAGAAATGAATTTACATTTTGTCTTGGTTATGAATATCTTTTCTTCTAATGTTGGTTTAAGTTTAGGAAAGGTCCTCAGTAAGGAAAAAAATTGGGGAAAAAGTCTCTTCTCTGCCATCCCTTCTTTCCTTCCCCTCATATGTCTTTTAAAATAGGCATATGTGTAATATAAAAAGAAAATAAAAACTCAGGTCTTCACAACCTAGGACGCCAAGAGGAAGAGTTAAGCCCTGGAAACCGAGTCACGTCATCTGGCTGTTCTGCTTCTGTAGGGCATGAGTGTGGCTTCCCGGCCTTTGTGTTGAGATGTTGCCATGAACCTGACTCCCTGTTCCTCATTCACAGCAAGACTAAATGACACGGAGACAGAGACCCTTGTGACTGTCACCTCTTTAAAACAGAATGTTAAGCAATCCCCTTAGAGTGGAATTAATACAGCCAATCAATTCTTGGATCTGTATATCAGCCATTGTGTGGAAAAGGTTGCAATTATTTTCAGCACCTCTTTTTGCCTGTATAAATGATCTTCACTTTTCCCCACACCAGGAGCGCTGATCAACATCTTGGTGCCCATGTAAGCGTGGACTGTTGCCCTCATACTCTGAGCTTGAATAAATACCTTACTAAATTCTGAGCCTTTTGATCTTTTTACGTCGATGTATCTACACGTACACACCTATGTGTTTGCATATATGTACATAAGGAATGGAACTTTGTAATACACAGAAACTACAGAGACTCATATGTTTATGTTTGTTTGTTTTCTATCAAATTAAAGCTCTGCACAAATGAAACAGTTTATCCTTATCTCATTTACAAACCCCTCCTACACAGACTTATGCACTCACCTCTCAGACTTAACAAGTATCGACTTTGGGGATGCACTTTTGCTTCAAATCTGTAAAAAGTAAAAGGGTCGAGATACACAGATTTCATTGTTCTGTTATCCCAGTTTCTCCCCTCTCTTCTTTCCTCTCTTCCTCTCTGGAGGTAGCATCTATTTTGAGGTTCCGAAATATCTTCTCCATTCAAGTCTTTGTCTTTGCATTTTTGCTACACATTTATGTATAAGATTTTTTAAAAAAAATCTGTCTCCTGCTAATTTGTGCGGATTGGGAGAGGCTAGATACCTCTGGCTGCAAAGATGTTTCCCAGACATCTGGGAAATTAAGTGCCCCAAAGCATTTGTTATTCCTCTACGTTTCTGTTTATTTGCTGGGCAGTCCTTATAAGTTGGGGCCTGAGTTAAGTTTTCCAAGTGAGTGGAATTATTATTTTAAAATAAAAGCATTCAAGGTTAAAGATGATGTGCAAAACAGGGCCCAGAGTTTTCTCCCTAACGTCACATTAAAAAGGTGGTGGGTCTGAGATATGGTCTGCTCAAAATAAAGTGATAAGGAGTCAATATCGAGAAGACAGTTGTCACCTGGGGTAAACAGCTTACTCACAAGCATTATGAATGAGACCGTCAGGGCTCAGGTAAGAACATTATCTTGGATGAATGGTTTGCGGTTATTGATCTGAACCAACCTGACAGAAAAGCTCTATGTATTACTGTTACAATTACTTGATTTATACTGCAATTTATAAATTGTATGCTCAATCCATTCTGCCAATATCAAAAAGCAAAGTTCTAGTTCTAAAACCTGACATTTGGATTCTGTCTGAGGATTCAGTTTGTCCTCTAAGCACAATGACTGTCAAGCTGGGTCACTCACCTGCAACAACAAAACACAAGTAACCAGGGAAAGAAACAAACATAAAGAAACCCAAAGCTTTCAGGATCTCCCCAAATAAAATAGGGAAAGAGTTTTTCCATCTGCCCTTATATATATGCTACCATTGCACACCCGGGGCCCCCGGGAAGGGGGATGTAACCGAGGGAGGTAACTCGGAGAAAACGCAGGCTGGGTCTGAGAAATGTCTGTGAGTGTCTGATGAAGACTCTTCTCCTCATGTTTATGTTCTACAGAAATCTGAGTCAAGCAACAAATACACACGGTGAGGAGATGTAACCAAGAAAATCGTCTGGGAGCCACCGAGCCATCAACAGAGGATCAGAACCAACAGTTGGGATCGTCCCACAGAGATGGCAGGTGGGAGACTGAGGGAGAGACAGCAAGGCACTGGGCGGACTTCTGTAACCAGCGGTGCTTTACAGTTTATAAGGACATTTACGGCAGGTGCAGGGAATTGGAGAGGAGGTGCAGGGATGAAGATGCCTGGGGACTGGGGCATTTGGTTCCTCCATTAAGATGCCCTGTCAGCCCCCACTCCCATGTCCCCCAGGACTGTTGGTTGTTACTGGGCCAAGGGCTCCTTCCTCTGCACCGGCCCAAGACTCGTCCTGCCTTGGGCTGCCTTGCCGCTTTGGTTATCAGGGGGTCAGGGTGCGTGCACTGCGCCAGTTACTGTCACCCCTAAACACACATCCTCTGTGCTCCCCGAGAGTGGCCAAGGACACAAAAATGCACCGTTCCCTCCTTGGGCTGAGACGATCTCGCTGTTTGTGTCCACTGTGCCTTTCAGATTCGCTGGCGAGGTCAGAGAGAGGAGAGAGGATGAGAAGCTGCCGGGCCAAAGCGGGGCACACCCTGCGTGAACCACAGGCCACGGGCCGCCAGGTGGTTCTCAACCTTCCCGGTGCCGTGGCCCTTTAATACAGTTCCTGTGGGTCATGACCCACAGGTTGAGAACCGCTGCTTTAGAGGTCGTCGGCCGACCTCTGATTCACGCGGGACCTCTGCTACAGCGTCCTGGGGAGACGTCTTCCCAAGGCCTCCCCGACTCAGACAGAAGCTCGCCGATCAGACGGACACTGCACACCCCATGTGTGAGGCCCCATCTGCCATGAGAATGTCCTCCCTGGGGGGCGAGCATGCTGACCTGGACCTGGTCCTTTGATCGCATTGTGCGATCAAAGGGTGACAGGGTCCGGAGAGTGTGCAGGTGGCCCCTTCCTCTTCCACCACGTGGCTAACGAGCTCAGGGGCTGCCCAGGAGGAAAGCTGCTCTCATCGCTCAGCACGTCTTTTCTCTTAGGCAAACTCTGAGGTACGGTGGGGCTGGAGGAGTCCTGGAAAGGCGTTTGGACCATGAGCCAAACCCTTGCCTCTCAGCCTCCGCCTCCGCCGTGTTCCTGCAGGAGCGCTGGGCTGTAGGTTTGGCTTTGGGCATGGAAGGACAGTGGGGCCATGGCTGCACAGCCACCTGCTCACCTCGCAGATGCCCCGGGGTTCTCCCTCAGCCTGCTCGTGCTCAGGAATCCAGAAGTTCTCCACTCGGTTCACCTCGGTTTACAGAGTCCTCCCGTGGAGTTTTGGAATAAAACCAGAGCTAACAATAAAGAACTCTATTCTTCATGCCTGTGCACCTCCTTTAAGCACTTTGCAGGGCAGACAGGCAGCCAGGCCAAGGCAGGGCCAACCCCTGCAGACTCCTCTAGCCCATGATACACAACTCTAATAATTTCTATGCCGAATGTCAAAGGAATCAACAAGCTAGTAATTCAACAGAAATCATCTCTTCTAATCATATTGACTGTATTCTTAAAGAGTAAATGGAAATCGTATAAAAAATTCAAAATTCAGGTTTGCATTGAAATATAGTGCCTAGAACAGTGACAGGACATGATTGCTGAATGTATGGATAGATGTGTGTGTGGACAGACGGACGGATGGACGGGCAGTTGGATGGAGGAATTAATAAGAGCTCTATGATCTGAGGGCTGACAGTGTCACAGAAAATTTCTAGAAGGGCAGATAGCAAGATAAAGAAATATGAAAATCTCCTGGTAGGTGCAAATTGTCTCTAGAGGAGAGACTGGTGCTGAAAACAGAGGGCCTGGAAATCCCCACTTTATGTGTGATCAGAAGGCCGACATTTCGCTCATAAACACACACCCAAGTTCACAAAAAGGTGCTTGTCTATTGCCCTTTCTCTGTAGCTTTGTGGAGAGAGGATGCTCATAACCAAAAGGCCAGAATAAATTATGTTTTGGTGTTTCAAGGGTTGTGGGCTACTGTGTGACACAGCTGATCTAGAGACTGAACATGGTCTCCTCCTGAACGACGCGGGCTGCTCAAAACTCTTAGAGAGAAACGGAATCCTGCTGTTTGTCACAGGAACACTTACAAGAAGAAAAAGAGAAATACAGCTTTCCATACATTCAGATTCCCACTGCTAGCAAAAAACGGGTGGCCCCTTTAAGAAAGGCTTCGGGTTTGACAGAACATAAATAAACGTCAGAGCAGCTGCCTCTCCATCTGAAGGTCTGCTATCTCCTCTGCCACTCACGAAGTTTAGAAACATGTTGTCATTCTTTAATCATGATCATTATTGGAGAATATGATTGAAATTTTAATTATTAAGTAGAAGGAATGTTAAAGCACTTTCATCCAGCGTCTGGTGTGCCTGGTGTGATGGGTCATCAGCGGCTGGAAGCTGCTATCACAGCGCACCCCACTGGGTGCAGCCCACCGTCTGCCTGCCTCCCGCAGCTGGCTGTCTCCTAAAATGTCTGCATGCTGTTTACTGCAGAGCCCGTGTTTGGACCAAATGCTCAGTAATGCAAAAACATCAATTATTCCTTCCTATGTTTAAATGAAGTATGATTACCCTTGATTTAATAGCAAAGGAGCATTTCCAAGGCACAGAAACACTGCAGCCATTAAGCACAAAGGTTATGCTGAAAACGTACGTTTGTTTTCCTCTTCTGCAGCGAAATGGGTGCTAAATTTATTAGCTTTGTGCTCACCGTGACAGTGACTCCACGTCTGCTGGGTTCTGCACTATCTGCCATGCATTACATTGTGGGTAGCTGAGCTGGTCGGAGAAGAAATACTCACTTTGCCAGAAATTTATAAATTTTTAGGTAAGTGAGGAGCATACGGTCACCATGACTCACTGGGACCTTGGTCTCAACCTTACCATTACCAGAAGCCACTTCAGTGGACATTTTTTCTTTTCTTTTTAAGATAAATATCATTATTTGAATAACCTCAAACCCCTTCATCTTATCTTGAGGAAGGGCAGGAATAAAAGCAATGACAACAGCAGCCAGGAGGCACGGCGGAGCCGGCTCAGTGTCCCCTGCAGTCCAGGGTCTATTAGTGGCCTGGTGGCCAAAGAAAGCTACTTTCCGATGTGACGCATCTGCTCCAGCCTTTTGTGATCACCACATTTCAGGAAAGGTTTGTGCTGCAGGTTAATTGCTCTGGAAACCCGATCACACTTGACAGCAGGTGTGTTTGTGGAATTCTCTTCCTGCCAGTCTGCAACCTACAGGAAATGCTGTATTCTCTTTTAATAATGAGGACACTCTCAGAAATGTACTTGAGGTGACTCTTAATTCTAGAATATGGTGTAAGTTAAGTGATCCTTTTGGTTCTAGTTTTCTTTTGAGAAAGTCCAAGAGGTGTGCTTGCTGGAATGAGTCAGGGGTGCGTTTACAAAAGAAGCCAGCATTTCTCAGTAGTGGGGTGCAGGGAGCTGGTTCTAAGCAAAGTTGTAGGAGGCATGATGCCTCCTGAATCCCTGGATCTGCTTACAGGAATCCTGGAACTTCCGTCCTGCAGGACACCAGGGCCTTCCTCACACCCCAGCTTCTTAGAGCCCGCCCCCCTGCTCTCTACCCTGTGACTCCCACACAGGGGTCCAACCTTTTTTCTTCTCTACCACACATTAGAAGAAGCATTATCTTGGGCCACACAGCAAATACACAAACACTTACGAAAGCTGATAAACCAAAAAAAAATAAAAATAAAAAAAAGGGCCTGTGCCTAATTTTCATGGTATCTGCCACCACAGATAAGCAAAGAAGTCCCACATAGTCTGCATGTGGCCTGTGGGCCACAGGTTGGACGCCTCTGGCCGAGGCTTCCACTTGTGTGTAGATTTCTTCAGGTTATAGAGGTTTGGTAGTTCAGTTTTATCTTTGTTTCCTTCTTCATAATTCAAAAGGTTTCAATGACTCGCCCCCTAACAGATTTCAGGCCTGGACATGGGACAGCAGAAACTATTACATTAGAGTAGTACATTATTCTACTTAGATACAACAATGGCTGGCTTTTTTGTGAAGGACATATTATTTGCCAGATAATAAATCCCTCTTTCCTTCGGTTCAACCATCAATCTGTCCGATCTTTCACCTTGGATTGTGTATCCATAGGACACAGCGGGCACGATGCAGGAACAGCAGGAACAGAGGTGACTAGCAATTGGTCTCACCCTTGAGAAGTTCTCTGCGTAGAGTGGAGGACAGTAACACAACAGAAGTCCGTAATTCAACTGTGATCTGTGCTATTTTATAATGCTACAGTGGTTGCAACGAAAGGATTATCTGCCTGCGGGTGAGGAGGGCTTGGTGGGCACTGCATGTTTACAGAGATGACTTTGACCGAGAGTTTGAAAGTGGATGAGGCACTGCTCGGGAATAATGGGCAGAGGAGACACGATGCTCCTTCCGCGGCTCTCAGGCCCAGAGACATCGAACTCTAGTGAAGGTTCCACCTGCATGATCAGGTTTCCAGGAAACAGAACCAGGGTCAAACCTCTTTGTAGAAGGAGGCTCAGAGGAGGAGCACTCTCCCCAGAGGTCTGGAACTCTGAAAAGGACACAGCGAATTCCAGAGCTGGAAGAGGTGCCACACGAGTTAAGCACCGGGCATCCCTGGAGATGAGAGGGATGGCCAAGGAGAGGAGAGTTGGCAGATGAGGCCGGAGGGGTGCAGTGGAGGGAGCACTGCATCTCCTCTGTCCCCCAAAATAGAGCATATCAAGGAGCTGAGATTTATGTAATTATTTGTATTCCAAAATATTAAGGGGTACACATATTTTTGTAACTTGGATACCTTTTATAATCGTAAAAAGCTGTCTTTTATAAGTTGAGAGCTGACAATTTTCAGCCCTTAGGGATTTGTTGAGTGGGGCTTGCCATGAGCATATTTGCATGGTGTTGGAGTAAAGGAGGGATTCCTGGGGAAACAGGAGGAGAGGAGTCTGTTACAGCAGTTGAGACAAAGGATGAAGGGGACCCTGAATTAGAAGGAAAGAGGAGATGGAATTAATCTGTGATTGGCTGGCCACTGCGGGAAAGAGTCTGGAGTATGTCCATGGGTGACCATGAGTGCCGCTCACTGCCAACATAGAGGGCAGCGTGGTCAGAACCACAGAAACGAATGAGATGGGTGAAGGAGGACTTTGAGGAGACCGAGGGCCCGGGATAGTCCCCTTGAAAATGCCAGCGGCTAAGCCTTCCTTCCTCTCTGCATCCTCTCCAGCATCTAACTGATGAGTACACGGGCATGAAGGAAGTAACTCAGTGGGACTCCAGCAGGGGCAGGTGGGCGGAGGGGATGGGGGAAGATGCCCATGACAGGGAATACTATCTGAGAGATGGGCACACCTGTAACCAGGATTCCAGCTTTATTATTAAAATGATGCATGCAACCAAAACATTTGTACCCCTGTAATCCTTTGAAGTAAGGAAAAAAGAAAATGCCGGCAGTGAAAAGGCAGGCAGAGGACGAGCTTGTGATGCACACCGCAAAGTATGTGATGGGAAGTGGCTGGACAGGCAGATGGGCAGGACATCCCAGAAGCCAGCAGCAATGAGCGGGCACTCACCACGAGGACCCGACTGCACGTGCTTTGTCTCGTCCTTTGCTTCTGTGCACAAGACTAGCATCTATAGACTGTCACCCGGTATAATCAAAGTCTAGTCCATCTAGAGAGATCAGCCCGAAAGTGAGCCTGAAATCATTCATATTTCATAACTTTATCTAGACAACATCTTTTTAATCCTAATCATGATGTCTAGAGAAGACTTGAATTTCTACCTATCTCTGGTTTATAAGCTGGCATTTTTCTGTCCAAATACCACAGGGGAAGTTATTTTAGGATGTGATTTGGTATTCAGTTAGTATCATGGCACCTGCTCTCCCATTTCCTAGAAGCTAATGAGTATCTAAATTAGTTATTTGGCCCAAAGCAACAATGAGGTGGTGGGTATGTCTGACCAGTCATTAGGATGTCTTTCTGGGAAAATATCCTCTCAAGTGAAATGACACCATGATATCCTATCAGCAGTAGAGCTAACCCCTATTAACAGGTCTACTTTGAATGTCTCCCCAGGGTAATCTTATTAAAAATGTATCAAAATTTAATATGTTGTTAACCGAGGTTGATTTGATGAAAACTAAGCTGAATCAGTCGAGAATTGCTGCTGAAACATTCTGTCGCTGGAAAATATTACTCCGATTCATTAGAAAATGGTAATAATAAACAACACACACAGTATGCTTTGCACCCAAAGTTGACACACTTTAAATAATCCATGATTTTAGTTCAAAATTGGCTTAATGGCTTTCGTACAGAAGGACCATACCTCAAGGCCTATAACATTTTCTATTTCTTTAGGATCTCTTTGCTCAATTTGTTGGCTAGGCAGAGTGCTTATTATAAATAAGGCACTATATTAGGCTGTGGGTGATATAAAGGTGTTAGAAGTTTCCAGTGTAGACTATAATATACTAGAAACACCAGGAAAGGTGGAGAGATAAACACAGAAGTGCTACACAGAGAAATTACTGCCCAGTGAGAATACGGGTAACTGAACACTGCAGGGTTCTAAGGTCGTGTGAGCACATGAGCAGTGTAACGGTCAGTGAGGCATTACAGGAGGGGGTGGCATGGGGGGCCAGTGGCACCCACCTTCAGCACAGCTCGGGAAGGCGACTGCCGGGTCAATGCCACCTTCAGCCAGTGCCTCTCCTGCCAAGGATGCCAAAACCTTCTCAGCTTTCAGAATTAATATTATTCGGCCTATCTGGCTTACTTAATCTGCCTAATCTGCAGTAGAATCATGTTTCCTAGAGGCCAACTGAGTCTAAGAAGATATTGGAAATCCTAAATAAAACATTTAATCCTGCCTCTCTCCTTGATCCTGGACAGGACAAGTTTGGAATCTGGCAGCACTTTCTAAGGGTACCAACTACGAAGGTTGGAGGGGTCTTTGTTTAAATCAAGCCACATTGTACTTTCTTTGAGCATTTTGATACCCAGATATGAAATATTCAATTTCTTGGTCCCTATGCACTGAAACTTTATAGTTAAAAGGCAAATATTGGATTCAGCATGAATCAGGAATTCGATGTAAGCCTGAAAGACTTTGCAGATATTCAGCCCTAGCTAAAGCAATCTATTCCTGGAATATGTTAGAAAGACAGAGACCAAGTGTCCTGGGGAGTCACCCTGCAAGGAGAGTCCTAACCTAGTGATGACTTTCACTAATACTTCCATCTATACTTTGGAAGCACCCAATCCAAGTCCTGTAACTATCCACAATATTATAGCATTCAATCACATTTAAGATGCTGCATTCCATGGAGCTAGGAGGGTGGATGTCAATATATTGAGACCTTCTAGGCATACGGTTGAGTCAGGAATTGGTTTGGGAAAATGAATGGTGTTGGCAAATTTCCACATAAAGCCCCGTTTCATTCTTGGAATCTCAGCATTTTTTAAAAAATTAAAACTTCTATGAGGTATAATTTACATAACATTTTAATTGTATACTTTGATGAGTTTTGACAAGTGCCCTACAATGAGAATATACTGTATAACATTTCCATTGCCCATGGAAGGTTGAGAATGGTCCTTTTATAGTCAACTCCACCCCATGCCCAGCCCAGCCTAAGGAAATCACCAAACTATTTTCTGCTTTTTTTACTTAATATGAAATCTTAAATCATGCAGGAGGTATTCTTTTGTGTCTGACTTCTTTATCTCAAAGTAAAGTTTTTGTAATCGCTTATTGCTATGTGAGTCAGTAGTTCATTTTTTATTGATTAGTAATCTATTATTTGAATATACTACAATTTGGTTATCAATTCACCTCTTGATGGAACATTTGAATTCTTTACCTATGATGAATAAAGGTGCTATGAACATTCCTGTATGGTTTTGTGGACAATATTCCTAAGCTCCTCTTAGTAAATATTAAAAAAAATGTGCTGAGATACCTGGCAAGTGAATATTTACCCATATGAGAAACTGCCGAGCTGCTTCCAAAGGGGCTGTATCATTTTACACCCCCATCAGGAATGGGGAGGGCTCCAGTTGCTCCACATCCTTGTTACTGGGCATATCAGTAGTCATCTCAGTGAATGTGTATGTGGTACATCATGGTGGCTCTAATTTGCGCTTCCTTGATAACTGCTGATGTTGAGCATCTTTTCATGGCTTTATTTGTGTATTTTACTTGCACATTTTTATTATTCAAGTGTGAGATAAAGTTATCCAGTGATACACGGACATTCCTCCCTCTTAGCTTTCTTACCTATCACCTTCCAGGCCCCATGCTCCCTTTTGCTTAACTAGTTCGACCCACAGAATATAACTGCAGAGGCAGAAGCTCTACATCAGCGGTTCTCAACCTGTGGGTCTCGACCCCTTTGGACTGTACTAAAGGTTCGCGACATTAGGGAGCTTGAGAACCACTGCACTCCATGGAGGCGACAGCTGCTTCTGCAGGGCTCAGGCCTCTGCTCTTAACAAAAACTGTAGGAGATGGGCCTTGCCGGTTAAGCTGGGGAGGTAACACATCGTGACCTCTTAGAAAGCCCTTCAAATCACTGACTCTGGCGCCTAGGAGTGTGTGAAAGTACAGCGACAGAGCCCACAGCCGAGCAGGTCAGGCCTCATTCCCGTCACAGGATGGGCTTGCCTGGCGACTGCTTCAGGCTGTGGAGCCTCGGCTCTGCCGTGCCCACGGAGGGTTTTTACACGTCGGGGGGCGCCATGTTACCAGCTTGCTGCTCTTGGTGACATGGTTTCTTACACTGGGATTTCTTTTCATCACCTTGCAGACAGTCCACATTTTGCCCAGTCCCACTCTCTTCGTGCCTCCCTCCAGACCTGGCCTTGACCTGCTGTCCTTCCACCTGAACAACTGATTTTAGTATTTCCGGTGGTGCGAGGCTGCTGGAGATGGACTCAATTTGCTTTCGTCGGTCTGACAATGTCATCGGGGTTTTTTTTGCCTTTATTTTGAGGTATTTTTTTTCTCTGCTATATATAGAATTTTGGTATATGATTTTCTTTCAATACTTTGAAAATATCATTCCTTTGTTTTCTGGATTCCGTTGTCTTTGGTAGAGAGGGCAGCCCTCATTTTTAGCATTGTTCACTGTACATTTTCTTCTGGCAGCTTCTAAAATTCTCTCTTTATCTTTGGTTTTCAGCATTTTGACTCATTGTTTGCGTTTTGTTTTCCTGGTATCATTCCTGCTGAAGACTCGCTGTGCTACGTGGGTCTCTGGTTTGATGTCTTTCTTGAACTTTGGAAAATGTTTCACTATCATCTCTTCCAATATTTCTAATATTACTTTTCCTTCTTGTATTCCTATGACATGTGTTGATGTGTTTGATGTTCCACGGAGCTTGAATGCTCTATTTCTTACTTTTCATCACTTTCTGTTTCTTTTTTACCTAACTTTATTGAGGCATAATTGACAACAATCTTCCTAAGGCACGCAACGTGCTGGTTTCTATCTGCCTGCATTGTGTAATGATTACCACAATCAAAATAATCAGCACATCCACCACCATGCACAGTTAGCTTTGTGTGTGTGTGTGTGTGTGTGGTGAGGACAGTCACTATCTATGTGTGGCAAATCCAGTAAACAGTACAATACTGTTAACCAAGTGACCATGCTGCCCACCAGATCTCCATGTGTTTCTGTTTGAATGGTTCGTATGCACCTGTCTTGTCCACGTGTTTCTGTTTGAATGGTTCGTATGCACCTGTCTTGGAGACCGCTGATGCCTCCCTCTGCTGTCCAGTCTTCTGTTGACCTAGGGAGTGATTTAGTCAATTCAGATGACATATTCTATTCTAGAAAAGTCTTGTTACTTTTAGTAATTTTGTTCATTTAGGTTTCTTTTTGATCCCAGCTCTTGGATGGATTAAAAAAATCCCTGAAAATATGTTGGCTGTTTGGCTTACAGTTTTTGTTATGGTAGGAGTCTAAAAAAACAGCTCCATGTTTTCTTCTTCAGTTTACTAGTTCCCATTTTTGTACTCCTCCACTCTGATCTGTTTAGGCAGAAGCTTTAAATACTCGGCTTCCTTGACTAACTCAGACACTGTAGACAGTGGGATTTTTAGCTTGCAGGTTAAAATAGAAGTAATACATTTCTGGGGTTTGCCATCCTTTCTGGTGAGAAATACCGTCCAGGTGAGATGAGGCTGAGCCTTAAAGAAATATGCAGCCGCACTGCCAGAGCGAACCCACAGATATACAGGTGCACAGCCCAGGACCAGCTTTCTGATGATGGCCGGCAGATGTATTTAATACTGTCGAGGATAGCACAGAAGGGCAGAGGGGTCTCAGGGTCCTCTGGACCTGGAATTCCTGCCCTATCAGAATCCTCCTGGACCAGCCGACCTTCTCTCTGCAAAGCATCCTCCAGCCCAGACCCTGTGTGTGTTTGCCCCTGATTTCATTTTTCTCCTCATTGTTGCCTCTGGATTAAGAAGCCCCTGTCATTACCGCTCATCAGTGCCCTGCTGCTGGGGGAGCCGTTTGTGCTAATGAATAGCTGTCTTTTCCAACATACTGGGAAAGCAGCATTTGGAGAGAGACTTCTTCCATCTATGCCCTTCTGTCTGGACTAAAATTCATTTTCTCACACACCAATGAATATTACTGAGGTGCCTGGCACTGTGCTGGGAATGTCACACGGACACATATAATATGCACAAGGTTCCGGCCATCTGAGGCAAATGCACTATTAAATTTTGATAGGTCCCACACACATTTACCATGTGGTCTCTTGTGTCGGGTGGATTAGAGTATAAAGATTAGACAGGCGTCTCTCCTGAGCTTACGGTCCAGTGGGATGAGCTGCATGCATTTCAGCGCAACGCTGCAATTTCCTGCAAGAGAGAGACATGCAGACTTCCGGGGCAACGCGGGTCTAGAAGTACTGAGCCCAAAATGAGGCCAGGGAGCAATTTTCTGTAGATGCTGAGTTTTGATGGAGGTGTAGAAGCCAGCCCGCGATGACAGACTGCAGTACCTGCCCAGTGCCATGCTCTGCGCCCAGCGGAGGCTGCTTTCTCCAGCCTCATTACTGGGACTTATCAGTGAGCTCTGAACAGAGGGTTTCTTTGGGGATTCCAGGAAGCCACAGGCTGAGAAAGAAGTTTCGGGGTGATAGGATTTTGTTTTCTTTAACTCACAGATACCTACTTACATAAGCATTTTATAATCCTAAAATATTTGCTTATGAATTCAAACATACAAACTTTCTTCAGTAAGTGTCTAGCACAATGTCAACATTAGAACAGACATTACAAGGATGCAAAACAAACCAAACTAAAACAACAAACCTTCAATAGGGTCATTAACTACTTCAAAATAGATCTTGAAAGAATGATGAACTAATTTTTATATGATCTTGAACTGGAAAGCATATTGAAGACACAGTCAGGATTCAAAAACATCCCCCGACAGTCTGAAATCATGGGCTCAGCTGACAAGATTTTTAACAGAGCAAACTTCTATAGAAACAGTTAAAACCCCAACGCTAGAATATGTAACCGCTATATTGGCTTTGGGAGCTACAGCTTAATGACAGCAAGTATAATAAAGAGAATTAACTGGATAATTAATATGGATATAAAGTTAAATATCTTAAGTAACATTAATATAAAAACAGAGCACAAAACGAAGGAATGGACGGCCTTCTTTTGCTGCGTGGTGGCAGGGCCTCACTTGGATCCTGTTTAATTTTAATACTAACTTCGGGAGACATTGAAAGATACTGAAGCCATATCAAATTTCCCTCTCACGTGAGGAATTTCTGAAAACCCTAATCTAGTTAGGTTAGCACATTAAGAAGAAAGGACAAATGTCTTTTTGGATGAGCTGGCAGTGTTCTTCAGACATTAGCAGGTGTCGTGAAGAAGACCTCCACAGTAGGACGAAGGCTCTGAGTTCTCCAGGACGATAGAGGGAGGTTGAGTTTAGCTAGATATAAAGAAAAACACTGTGAAAATTAGAATTACTTAACAATGGAATGGACTCTTTCAGCAAGTGAGTCTTAACTTCAGAAAATGTTGAGGTTTAAGGAACTCGATCAATATGACTTATCATCCTTGCCCAAGTTTGAAAAGCAGAGGTCAACTGATTTTTGACAAGGGTACCACAAAGACACACTGTGGAAAGGACAGTCTTTCTTTAATAAATGGTGTTGGGAAAACTCGATATGAACATTCAAAAGGATGATATTGGACCCTAGCTGATACCACACACAAAAAGCAACCCAACATGGAGGAAAAAACTAAATGTAAGACACAAAGTTGTAGAAAAAATTCAAGCGACCATCATGGCTTTGGCAATGATTTTTGGGTGTACACCTAAAGCTCAGGCAACAATTAACTAAAGTCAGATTATGGAGTGGGAAAAAATACTTGCAAGCAATATATGTGATAAGGGGTTAATATCAAAAAACATATAAAAATGCATACAACTTAGTAGTTAAAAAATAAAAACAAAAACAAAAAAACACAAAATAACAAATAACCCAATTAAAAAATAGGCAAATGGCCTGAATAGACATTTCTTCAAAGAAGAACTAAACATGGTCAAGAGTTATAAGAACGGGTATCTGAAAAGGTGCTCAAAATCACTGATAACCAGGGAAATGCAAATTGAAACCACAGTGATATACGGCCTCAGACCCATTAGGATGGATATTGTCAAAAATATAAGTGATAGTGACAAGTGTTGGTGAGGGTGTGAAGAAAAGGGCACCCTTATATACTATTGGTGGGAATGTAAATCGGGCACAGCGATTATGGGAAACAGTAGAGAGGTTCTTTAAAGAATTAAAAATAGAACTACCATATTACCCATCAACATCTGTGCTCAATATATACTAAAAAAAGTGAAATCAGAATCTAATAAAGCTATTCTGCACCTTTACACTTCTTGAACCCTTATTCACAATGATAATTCACATGGCTAAGAGATGGAAACCACGTAAGAATCCATCGAGGGAAGAATGGATAAAGAAACTGTGGTATATATATATATGCAGTGGAATATTATTCAGCCCTAAAATGGAGATTCTGCCATTTGCAATAACATAGATGAACCTGAAGATGAATCTGAAGGACATTATGTTAAGTTAAATAAACCAGGCACAGAAAGACAAGTACTGATGATCTCACTTACTTGCATAACTTAAAAGAAATAAAGAAACAGAGACTACAACAGTGTTTACCAGGGGATGTCGGACGTGGGAGAAAAGATGGAGAGATGAAGGTCAAATAGCACAGAGCTGCAAACAGGAAGGATATGTCTAGAGATCTAATGTACAGTAAGAGGCCTATAGTTATAGTGTATAACTAAAATTTGCTATAAGAGTAGATTTTAGGTGATGTCACCACATGCGTGAATGAAAGAGTATCAGTGAGAAACCTAGAGAACAGGAGGAAATATTTGCCTTCTATACATCTGATAAAAGGCTGATAACCAGAATCTATAAAGAACTCAAATAAATCAGCAAGAAAAAAAATCAAGCAACCTACAAAATAGTAGGCAAAAAACATGAACCGAAACTTTTGAAAAGAAGTTAAACTAATAGCCGATAAACATAGGACAAATGCTCAACATCTCTGATCATCAGAGAAATGCAAATCAAAACCATGGTGGCTCACACCTGTAATCCCTCACTCTGGGAGGCCGAGGTAGGTGGATCACTTGAGTTCAGGAATTTGAGACCAGCCTGAGCAAGAGCAAGACCCCATGTCTAATAAAAACAGAAAAACTAGCAGTGTCAAGGAGGTTGCCTGTAGCCTCAACTATTCGGGATGCTGAGGCAAGAGGATTTCTTGAGGCCAAGAGGTTGAGGTTGCTGTGAGCTATGATGATGCCACAGGCAGTCTACAGAGTGACACTCTTTCGCAAAACAAACAAACAAAACTACAATGAGGTATCGCCTAACACCAGTGAGAATGGCTTTATATCAAAATCTCCCAAAACAATAGTTGCTGGCATGGATGTGGAGAGAAAAGAACACTTACACACTGTTGGTGGGACTGCAAATTAGTACAACCTCTATGGAAAGTTCTATGGCATTACCTCAAAGAACCAAAAGTAGATGTACCATGTGATCCAGTAATCCCACTATTGGGTATTTACCCTAAGGAAAAAAAGTCATTTTATCAAAAAGACATATGTATGTAAACGTTTATTGCAGCAGGATCTGCAATCTCAAAAATGTGGAATTAACCCAGTGCCCTGCCATACACCAAGAGGCTTAATACAATGTAGGATCTATGGGCACGCACACACACCATGGAGTGTACTCGGCCAGAAAAAACAGCAAACAATACCTTTTGTAACAACCTGGATGGAGCTGGAAACCATTCTTTTCAGTGACGTTTTGCAAAAATGCAAAAACAAACACCACTTGTACTCACTTTTAAACTGGAACTAATTGGTAAACACCCATGTGCACATTTGCACTCAACAGAAAGCAAGAAGGTGGGAAGGAGTGTGCAGGAGGGATAAATTCACACTTAATCAGTATGATGCACACCATCCGGGTAAGGGGCACGCTTATAACGTTAATCCAAACTGCACAAAAGCCATTCATGTAACTAAAACATTCATACCCCAATGATATTCTGAAATTGAAAACAATAAGCAAAAACATTCTTCATACCGATGTTTTTAAACACTTAAGTTTAACTTTACCTTGCCTGTATTTTAAATGTACAGTATTGATTTGTCATTTAATGCATTGCTATAGAAGCATATATTTCGAATCACAAATTTGTTCTTATTACTTTGATAATTGCTTTTCCTTTGGAATCTTATATATTTTATTTTATGTATTTAAAAAATATTATTCAAGATAGTGAATTTTTTCATCAAACTACCAGAAGAATCCATGACACAAAACGGCTAAGAACTCCTTACTAGGAGTGTAAGAATTTAGGTCAAGAAAAGAGTCAGAGTCTAAAGAAAAATTGTTGCTTTGGAAAAGTCTGTGGGAAATAAAAATTTAAGGAATTTAGCCATATTTAGTAAATCTTTCTACAAGGCCTTGCTTGTGGGACTGCTGTGGGGTACATTTTAAAAGAGAATACAGCTTAAATGCAGAAATCAAACACTTAAAATGCTTTTCCCTGAGAAAATTCAAATGCTATGCGTTTAATACACCTTCAAAAAATTTTTAAAGCTTAAGATGTTATTGAGAGTTCCCCCACTGTTAATGATAGTGATTAAAAAGACCATTAAAACATGGTTCCAGGAAAAGAACAGTTGTCTGGAGTCAGGGCATCTGGGAGGCAGAAGACCCACCGATTTGTTTCTTTGACACGTGCGGCTAAGTCACACAGTCCTCAATTTCTGAGAATGCTGGAGCTACTCTGGAATTAGCGTGGAATCTCTACACTCTTCAGCTCTAACTGGGACATTCCGAAACGAGGCTGTGCTTCTCTGTCTCACATCTCCTGTAAAGAAGTTATCTAGCATGAAAAGACGGGATGGAAACCAAGGGGCAGCTTGCAGGAACTGCTAACAGAGTAACTGGTGGGCGAGCTGAGGTGAAATGGCTTTGATACAAACCAACACATGCGGCTCTAATTAGGTAGTAAGACAGGCAAGGAAGTAAGCATTATGTCTGCTAATTAACTTGGATGGTGCGGATAGCGATGCATCCCGGGGAAAAGCCAACAGCACTTAACTCACCAGTGTGGTTAATTATCAGAGAACATCTAAGTGTAATCTCCTACCCAGCATTTTGAAAAGATACTTTGCTTTAATAGAGTTAGAAACATTAAATGACACTTTTTGCAGGCTACTAGCACCTTGTATTGGTGATGGAAAAAACAGCTGGAACTTCATTTGGCATAAGGTCAATGAACAGGTAATGAAGATGGCCTTCCTGAATTCCCCTGTAGCAGAGTAGGACAAAATTATGTTGACTATGTTTGGGGGACAACTGTTGAAAATGTGAAAAGGTGCATTGTTTTGGTGTTTTAGATAGAAGGTGTTTTAGAGATAATTTTTATTTTTCTGTGGGACAAATGGAAAAACATCAGAATTTGGAAAGTTAAGATGTGCTATGAGAACGCGTAAGCATTACTAACGTAACTTTTCTGATAATGGCGGCAAACACGTGGAAGCATGTTTGTGCAAGCCCTTCCCTGCTTCCCAGGTCAGTGAGGGAGGGAAGGTAGGCTGGCTGGTTGGATGGAATGGCCAGTCTTCAAAGCAAGCAAGAATTGTAGAGAAGGGGCCTTAAACCAACAAATTTGCATCAAGTTTAATAAATAATTGTGCCTGAGCAGTGAACTGGTGTTCACAGTGAACTGGTTAACAAGGACGAGTCACACTGAGCTCCGTCTTAGTTGTTCCGAGGACAGTAAAATGACAGTGTCCACAGACAGGTTTAGGAGGTCTTTTCATTATTTGGAGCACAGCTGATTTACCCATAAGTAGAACAATCATATGATTTATGGTTTTGAGAGTGAGAGGGAACACATTAACAGGTACTCCAGAGCGACTTCCTCGTCTTCAGTCCCCCAATTACACGTAGCTTATTCATATAGATTATGGTGGCCTCTATAGTAGTCCATTGGAATGTGAAGTTAACTTACAGTTGTTATATAATTATACTATTGTACTTATTAATAAAAGAATACAATAGGGCATACTATAAGTAATAAGTATTTACCATCGTTAAAGTTACACATGTAATAATAATTAATTTACAAAATATTTTCCAAATGATTATTTCATTTAACTCTCAAACAGCTAAGTAGCCTCTCCAAAATATTCTGAATGATGTACCAAATAAGGAGATAAATAAACTTTATGTGGTTATGCTGATGCAATGATATAGCTATAGTCATTATATACAGTAAACATTTAGACTATTCTTTAATAATTAGTAACATTATTTTACTTCTATTAATAGATTCTAAGAAAGTAGCCAGGTAAATTAAAAAAAGCATTCTATAAGAAATGAAAAATATTCTTGTGTTTTTCACGATATTGCTGATAATAGGAAAAATATTTAAGTGCCATCTATAGGTACGTAGTTCATTAAACAAATTATGTTATGTTCTCAAAATGGACTACTATAGAGCAATGAAAATAATTTATATGTAGAATGCGACAATTTGGGTGAAAATTAAAAAATACATTTTTTTTATAGCTGTGCAGAATGTTTCTGGAATGACAACAATTGCTAAGAGGTCCCCTCTTAACTACAGCTTCAGGGCAAGGATGACACATCTTTACACACTGTGATTGTGTCAGGTGGTTACTTCTCACAATCATGACATTTAATCCCATACTCTAACCTTTATTAAAGCACTGTGCACAAGTTAATGCATATAATAATACTAATATTAAAAAAATTCAAGTGTGGGTAGGTATTCTAAAATGCCTACAAAGCTAAGAAGTAGTAATCAGCAGTACTGATTTTTGGCTTTTTGTGTTAACTCTACGCCTTTCATCTTGCTTGAATGTGCTATAATAATCCATTTACATTTCACGATCAGAACACGAGCAGCAATGCCAGTTCAGTTTTGAAGAAGTGCAATGAAGGGCTCAGTAATGCTGGTTTAAGTGTCTCCGTTCGGCTGGAAAGGATTTAATCCTCATGCTACAAGCACATGCTCTGTCCCCAGGGAAGATGACAGTTAAGATAATCTTGAACTTGTTGGAAAACAAGAAAATTAAGGGCTTTTTTCCAAAGGTAAATTATTTTACTTTTCGGCAATTTGGTTTGGCTTTGTTTTAGACGATACCTGAAATCTTACAGTGTAGCTGTCCAGAGGGCAGAGCACACAGGGCAGTGTCCAGCTCCCTGAACCCTCTGCCTTCCAGGGACGGGGAGGATGCATTGCTCATGCCCTCTGACTTTGGATCGGGTCATGTGAGCTATTATGGACCAAGAATTGTGAGCACGAGTGACAAGTGTCACTCCTGGGTGAGAGCTCTAAGCCTGCACACAATTCTCTGTTCCCTTCTCTTGGGTGTAGAGATTATGGAGCCCAGGTCAGAGAAAGCCCCCTTCAGCCTGCATCCTTCACGAGCTGAGCATCCTTCTGCTGAGTGCTAGCCATGAAGCATGAGCAAGAAATAAACTTTGGTTGTGTCAAGCCCCTGAAATTCTGGAGAATGTACTATCACTGCTTATGTAAGTTTTCCTAGCTTATGTAAGTTGTGGAGCCTAGTGAGAAATGAAAACACAGAGCCCCTTCTTAACAAAATATTCAACATTTCAAGATGGTGACAGCAGATCGTCCAAACTGCATGGGCTCCTGTGAGAGCAGGTCCCTGTGTGACCAAATAGCAGGTCATGTGCCCAGGAAACTGGCCTGATTTTCTCATTTCATCATCATGGCAATTCTAGAAACAATTCTATTATTACACAGGAGAAAACTGAGACCTTAAATAGCTTACTTAAAATCACAGGATCAGGAGGCAGAATTTGATTGTACTGGTACTATTAACTTTGCAATCATGGGCCTTTTGTAAATTCATAGTTCTGGGCTTTGGGGCACAAGGAGCCAAGCACACCATCAGAGGAAGCAGACAGGACCTAGGAAATATCAGACCCTTTGTGGAAAATCACCTAAATGGATCCTACTAGTAGGTAAGAAAAGAGTTAAAATCTAATCTTTTACATGCTAGGTGGATGTTTTCTGTTGCCAGAAAGGATAATTATTTGATAGTAATTTCAGTCCTTATCTGAAACACCTGCCTCAGCACATGCCAAAGAGCAGCAGTTCTCAACCTGTGGGTCGCAACCCCTTTTGAACAATGAAAATACATTGCAGCATTAGGAAGGTTGAGAACTGCTGCCAAGAAGTATCAATAATGAAAAGTAGGCCTCACTCTAAATTCCATTGCTCTAACTAATTAGCATTAGAGAAAACATTTTCATAGGCAATGCGCTAACAGCCGATTGGCAACTGGAAACAAAGGCTGATGGTGCAGCTTTCTCCATGGTAACCAGACTTGGGGAAGAGCTACTGGGGATTACTGAGAGGGGTGTCCCCAGGGAGGGACCAGACGTTTGCTCTCAGCACAGCTGGGGCAGGCGGGCCGGGCCCTCCAGCTTCATACAGCAGAGAACACAGGAGTATTCCAGTCGAGAGCAGGGTTTGGAATTAAAAACATCACATACCACCATTGAACGATGTGTATTTTTCATAAAGGCCATCTGAAATGTACAAAAACTATTGCTAAAATCGCAGTTTCTCTTTGAGAATTCCTCTCAGCCCACTCAACATTCACCCCCCTTTTTAGCTCTCACAGGGTGCAGAAGGCTACAGGATAGATAAGGAAAGGAGCCTTTGGCTCAAAAGGAGGATAGGTGAATCTGGTAAAAAAAAAAAAAAGGTAGCTGTAATTTAATCATAGATTTCAAGATGAAATCTTATCATTTCATTTGAGCTCTTTACTATTATTCTTAAGGATTATGCCAAGAACACAGTCATGTTGGTGAGTTGGCACAAATCTTGTGTCATTTTCCTTTCTTTTCATAAAAACCAGTTTGGGTAATTTTTCAAAGGACAAAAAGAAGGAAAGAAAGAAGGAAGGAAACAGGAGAAAGAATCCAATTTATTAGAGCGACTTTACAAAATGAGTGTGAAATTGGTGAATATGTTCATTTTGAGGCACAAGTGCAATAATAGCATAATATTACTGAACTAATAATGGGTTCAGCAGTCACTTAAAAAAGGTAGATGATTTTCAAAGAAATACTTCAACACAATTACAATTTATCAACTTTTGAAAATTGTATATTCAAATAACATGAAAACAAAAACTTAACTCATGTTACACATCTAGATTCCACAATGAATGATATATTTAAAGTTCTATGGCTCAAATATTCATGTTTTAAGAACTGTTGTGGCACACATTTGCTCACCACTACTAAGTATTCACAATTTAAAGAGTACTTGTCATTATGCTAGTACTCTAAGGTAGGTTCTGTCTGGATCAAAATAACGTGTCCTGAAAGAGCTTATTTATAGAAAGTTGTCCTTGTCCCTACTCTTAGGTCAAGAAGATGATTGTTACCAATGCAAATGTGAATAGATAAGAGAAATGACATGAATAAGTGTTTTAAGGGAGAAAGACAGCCATTAAGGATTAGCTACTTTGTTGGAGAATTAGTTTTTAAGTATCTACTTTCTCTATATCATTTTGCATATTTTAGGAAAAAATGGGATATAGCACAATTGCACACTGGATGGTCAGGGAAGCGTGAAGAATACTTTCTACATTACTGTTAATTCCCTGTAAGAGAGCCCGACTTTCAGAGCATTTGACTTTGAGGTCTTGGCTCTCCTTGACCAGGAGGCCAGCACGTGGCTAATAACCTCAATTCTGGCATTCTTTCTGAGTCTTCCTTTTTTGGCACAAAGGTTAATTGAATTTGTACAGGGGTTTCCTAGAGGACTTCCACAACTTTTTGGCATTAAAACAAAGGCCATTTTCTAATAGACTGATAGTGTGACTTTCCTAAGTATTTTAGCTCAGGTTTTCAGGGACTGTATGGCGTATTTAACATATTATAGCTTTTGAGAATTTCCATACACAGTTTCAGCTTTTTCACTGAATTTAATCACGCCGTCTGGCAATTCAGAGTCCTTTGTTCTCCCTCAGCTTCTTTTTAAGTTTGAAAGTGAATTTGACTTTGCGAGGGTGTGCTAGAGACAAAATTCGTGGGACTTTCCAGCATTTGCTGCTCTATATATGCAGCAGATAAATGAGTTGTGACTACTAACAATTAGGTCCTTGCCCCCCATTCTTCAAAACAAACTTGCATGTGTTAGACAGATCACCCAGAAATGCTGAGAGTTATATAAATTACAGGTAACTGTTTTTTATAGCTGCATGGTAACACACAGCACAAAATGCCTTTGCATTTAAGATCCACTTCAAAGTGTGTATTTATAGTTACACAAATGTTTTCAAGCTGCATTTTGGTCATCACATGCCCTTCCCCCAATCCATGATAACGACTGTGGCTGGATGATTTGTTAAGCCTAAGTGCTAATCGGTCAGAGGCTGCTGCCTTAACACCCATCAGGCTTCCTCTGTAAGGTCAGGGAAAGGGGAACAGCCCATAGAATATGGACTCGCATTAATTTTCAGCATATAAATTCATAGAACATCCACAAAATTCACTAAAGTTTAATAAGTCACAATTCTATCCTTACTTCAAACATTACATCCCTGAAGGTGACACACATATTCATGTCCCCCCATGCTCCCCAGAAAGCATATTGGTAGTTCCAATAGTCTGTTACTCACTGTGAGTTCTTTTATTTACCTCTTAAGGCACAGGGGTGGCATATTAAAATTAGCACAGGATTTTAACATAAAGGAAACTTCTGGTTTTAGCACATGACCATTTTCTGAATACCTGTTACTGGCTTTCAAACCACAGTCATTTGGGGACACTGGGAAACACAGTCAGCCTGTAGATGGGTCCCCAAGTCTGCAGCAAGCCTTTGTTGTTGGTGGTGGTGTCATTATTATTATTATTTTTTTTTGAGACAGAGCCTCAAGCTGTCACCCTGGATAGAGTGCCGTGGCATCACAGCTCACAGCAACCTCCAATTCCTGGGCTCAAGCGAGTCTCTTGCCTCCGCCTCCCAAGTAGCTGGGACTACAGG
>CAUYRH010040245.1:0-30847 GCA_963574655.1 Perodicticus potto | reverse complement strand
TGTGGCATCACAGCTCACAGCAACCTCCAATTCCTGGGCTCAAGCGAGTCTCCTGCCTCTGCCTCCCAAGTAGCTGGGACTACAGGCGCCCGCCACAACGCCCGGCCATTTTTTGGTTGCAGCCGTCATTGTTGTTTGGCGTGCCCGGGCTGGATTCGAACCCGCCAGCTCAGGTGTACGTGGCTGGCACCTTAGCCCGTTGAGCCACAGGCGCTGAGCCAAAAATTATTCCAGATCTTAATGGTCAAGAGTATAGATGTCTCTCCCCTGCTCCCTCTCTCTCTTTCTCTCTTACAGAGTCTCATTCAGGCTCGAGAGTGTGGTGGTACAATCATTGCTCACTATAGTCTTGAACTCTCAGGCTCAAGTAATCCTCTTCGATAAGCCTCCTGAGTAGCTGGGACCACAGGTGTACACCACCATGCCTAGCTAACTTTTAAATTATTTTGTAAAGATGGGGTCGTCCTTTGATGCTCAGGCTAGTCTCAAATTCCTGGCTTCAAGTGATCCTCCTCCCTTTGTTTCTCCAAATACTAGGATTACAGGAATAAGCTATCATGCCCAGACTTTTCCTCCTTTAAAACAGTTTTTGTTAGGCAGGCACCTGTAGTCTCAGCTACTTGGGAAGCTGAGGCAAGAGGATCACTTTAGCCTAAAAGTTTGAGATTGCTGTGAGCTCTGATGCCACAGCATTCTATGTCCAGTGAGACTCTGTCTCAGAAAGACAAAAACAAAACCCTCCCCCTTCAGCTTTTGTTGTCATCTCTCTTTCCAAATTACATTCATTAGTCTGAGATATTGGCAATAATTAAGAAGCTACTTAATGGAGAGACAGTAGTTTCACCGGAATAGGTATACATCATACTGGTTAAGACTGACTGAGGCTTTGGAACCAGATGGCTGTCTTCAGCATTTACTATTTATGTTACCTTAGATCATTACTTAACTTCTCTTTGCCTCAGTGTCCTCATCAGTAAAATGGGGTAATAGTATCTAGTGTATAGGATCATGGAAAGCATTAAATCAGAAACTTCAGTGCATGCTGCAGCATGAAATATAGCACATGTTTTGTAAATAAGGTGTTGTTACTACATTTTCCTCTGTTTTCCCATTCTGTCTTTCTTGACCCATTTGGTTGTTTTTGTTCTCCCAATGCTTATTGGCTGCAATAAGCTCAGACAAATTCTTTAGCACTAAAGTAAAGATTGTGATTATTTATAGATTTATTATATAGGCTAATTCCTACTTCCCTTTCTAATCTACAGACATTTAAGGTCATTATTTTATTGTCTGGATGCCTATACCCTCTCTCAGATAACCAACCATGTAAAGTTGATTTTGGAAAGCAACACATTTTGTTTTGTTTTTAATGCTTTAATATACTTTTTTCATTTAAAAATTTTTAGACATGAGATCTTTCTGTTGTCCCACACAGTCTCAAATTCCTGGGTTCAAGAAATCCTCTTGTCTTGGCTGGGCGCCTGTAGCTCAGTGGTTTGGGAGCCAGCCATACGCACTGGGGCTAGTGGGTTTGAACCTGCCTGGGCCTACTACACAAACAAATGAACAACAACAACAACAACAACAAAAATAGAAAAGTAATCCTCCTGTCTTAGCCTCCCAAGAAACTGGGATTACAGGTGTGTGATCTATGCACAGCGATTTTATAATTAATTTAAATCTAGAATATTTAACTTTTCATATCAACAACTTAATTTTTTTTTCTTTCTTTTTTTTTTTTTTTTTGAGACAGAGTCATACCATGTTGCCCTCGGTAGAGTGTTGTGGTGTTATAGTCATGGCAACCTCAAATTCTTGGGCTTAAGCGATTCTTTTGCCTCAGTCTCCCAAGTATTTGGGACTATAGACGCCCACCACAACTCCTGGCTATTTTTTTTTGCAATTGTTGTTTAGCTGGCCTGGACCGGGTTCGAACCTGCCAGCCTGAGTGTATGTGGCCGGCACCCTACCCACTGAGCTACAGGCGCCGCCATATCAACAACTTTAAAAATATCCACTTGCTGGGGTGGCGCCTGTGGCTCAAAGGAGTAGGCCACCGGCCCCATATGCCGGAGGTGGCAGGTTCAAACCCAGCCCCGGCCAAAAAAAAAAAACCAAACCCGCAAAAAACAAACAAACAAACAAACAAACAAAATCCACTTGCTATTTTACACACAACTCCTATATGAAAATATTGCTTTTATAATGAACCATGAGGAGATAAAGTCCAGATATACTTTTAGTATTTTCATTTAATCATCTCACTGGTAGAACTCCCTGCATTGGGTAACCAAAGAACTTTGCTGGGTTTGGGCGCATATAACCACCACCCATTGCATAATAAGCAGCTCAAAACAGAAACAAAAAGGGGATTAAAAAGAATAAAAGGCTGATGAAAGCCAACTCTGATCAACTCCCTTTGGTCTTCTGACTGTAATTAATTGTCGGCTCACTCACATATTATGAGATTGAGGAAAAGAAATACAAAATAATGTTGAATAGTCCAGGAACTTTTTCAAATTTGAAAATAATCCCTGGTCACATAGCTGATTATGTACTAAAAACAAAGCCAGAACTCAACACAAAACTTATAACCAATGATCCTAAACTGACCTAAATTTCCTCATCCTTTGAAAACTGAAGCTTATCAGTGTAACATAAGGTTGACTACAATATCTCCAAACAATACAGGACCTGCTGCCTTCCTACATGTGATTCCAGTGGTAATGGAGTAGGAAAGAGCCACGAGAAGCAGCAGCATCTCTCTCCTCTGCTCACTGTTTCTCAGCAAGGTTTACTCTCAGCTTTTCCTTAAGTTACATCTATTTTTTAGGTAAGTTCACTGCTCCCATGGCTTCAATAATAAATATCAGTATTTTCTCCTGAGCTTCAGACCAGCTACTTTCTGCATATCATTATCTGAATGTCCCCAAATGCCCTAAATTCAACCTATTCAAAAGTGAAACTATTTCCCCACTCAACATCCTTTTACCTTCTGTGTCTGCCAAATCATTTTTTTTTTTTTTTTTTTGAGACAGAGCCTCAAGCTGTCACCCTGGATAGAGTGCTGTGCCATCACAGCTCACAGCAACCTCCAATTCCTGGGCTCAAGCGAGTCTCCTGCCTCCGCCTCCCAAGTAGCTGGGACTACGGGCACCCGCCACAAAGCCCGGCCATTTTTTGGTAGCAGCCATCATTGTTGTCTGGCGGGCCCGGGCTGGATTCAAACCCGCCAGCTCAGGTGTACGTGGCCGTCGCCTTACCCCGTTGATACTTACCTGGCAGGGGAGATACCATGATCATGCCAACTCGGTTTTGTCATAACATTTCTACCAAGTCATTTAAACCAGACCTGAGAGTCATTCTTGACTGTGACCTTTCTCAGGCTCATTCCTGCCCTCATTCTGTTGGTCTGCAAGTCTCATCAATTCTACCTTCTTAACAATTGAATGCTTTTCTGTACTGCCAGACAGAGAATGTCTCTGTTCAGGCCCTTGTCATTTATTACCTGGAATGGTACAATCAAGGGCAATTGGCCCGACTACCTCCTGACCCTCCCTCCATAATCCAGCTTCCACAGTTTCCAGTGTTAGTCCTCTAATACGCAATTCTGATCACAGCAACTTTACTTCAAATCTCTAATACTTTATCCACAGGATAACTCTCCAAATCCTCAAAATGACATCCAAAGCCTCATATGACCTGGCCCATGGTAAGTCTCTAGCTTCATTTCCCATTACACTTCTAAATATATCTTTTTTTCTAGCCATGATGATCTGCAGCTCTGAAAATAATAGCATGTTTTCCTATATTGTTTTTCTCTACCTTTGTAATGTACTGTATCCTTTCCTCCTTCTTTGCCTATCTAGCTACCAATTTTCTTCAAACCTGAGGCTAAGACATTTACCACTTACCTAAAATACCCTGAATGTCTTTATTTAGAAAGTCTTCGTATTGTCATCTCCCTGCATGTCCTCCTCTTATTGATGATTTATACATTTTCTAGAAATAGGTCTTGCTTTTTCACCCAGGGTAGAGTGTAGTGGCCTGATCACAGCTCACCATAACCCTGAACTTGGCCTCAAGTGACCCTCCTGGCTCAGCTTCTTGAAGAGCTGGGATTAAAGGTATGCACCATTACATCTGGCTAATTATTTTTTTTTAGAGACAGGGTTTTCTTCTTCCTTTTGTTTTTTTTGAGACAGAGTCTCACTATGTCACCCTTGGTAGAGTGCCATGGCGTCACAATTCACAGCAACCTCAAACTCTTGGGCTTAAGTGATTCTCTTGCCTCACCCTCCCAAGTAGCTGGGACTACAGGCAACCACCATAACGTCCGGCTATTTTTTTTGTTGTAGTTGTCATTGTGGTTTAATAGGCCTGGGCCAGGTTTGAACCCGTCAGCCCTGGGGTATGTGGCCAGTGACCTAACCACTGAGCTATAGGTGCCAAGCCTAGAGACAGAGTCTTGATATGTTGTCCAGGCTGGTTTCAAACTCTTGGGCTCAATCAATCCTTCTGCCCTGGACTCCAAAAGTGCTGGGATTACAGGAGTTGTTTTAATTCTTGATTTTCTTTTTTACCTCCCCAATTAAGCTATTATTTGAGTGCAGAAACTTGTGCACTCACTTGTGTCTTTCATTTATGAATTCCAGTATCTTTTATTTATTTATTTTTTTTGTAGAGTCAGAGTCTCACTTTATCGCCCTTGGTGGAGTGCCGTGGTGTCACACAGCTCACAACAACCTCCAACTCCTGGGCTTAGGTGATTCTCTTGCCTCAGCCTTCTGAGTAGCTGGGATTACAGGCGCCCGCCACAATGCCTGGCTATTTTTCTGTTTTGCAGTTCGGCCAGGCTGGGTTTGAACCCGCCACCCTTGGTATATGGGGCCCGCACCCTACTCAATGAGCCACAGGCGCCGCCCGAATTCCGGTATCTTATATAAAGCCAACTACTTTGCAAATGCTAATGAAATGTTAATTGTAGGAGAATTCAAAATAGGGCAGGTGGAGTTGATACTCATTTATCATGGAACCAAAGATTAGAATAAAAGAGCAGGACATAGCTGGCTGTACCTTCAGGAAAGGAGCGGAAACCTTCAAAACTCCGAGTCTCTCTGGTCAATAAATCAGACTTCAGTTGCCATCTCCACCAGCTTTACATTGGACATGAGTTAATGAGGCTAGTTATCTACCTAGAATTCACGCAATGGCTCAAAATGGGGAAACTACTTTTATTCCTACAGGTTTTACACTACTCTTGTCCAGGAAGAGTCCATGGGCTGATGAATTATTGCTTAGTGACTTCTCTTGAGTAAAATAAAAAACTTAAAACACCAATACACTATTTTAATTAGGCAGGAGAAACAATTAAACCCTTATTTAGAATTATTCACCCTGAAAAATGTTTCTCATTCTATGACAATGGATTATAAAGTGAAGTTAAAAAATAGATTCCAGATTAGTAGTGCCCCAGATATAGTTTTGGAAGTACAGAAGATAACATGGTAAAGAGAACTGTTTGAAACTTGCCAGAGGAGAACACAAGGCACATATAAAAAAATGATTATAAACCCCAATGGACTGGAAGCAAAGGGGCACACTGCTGCCAGCCTATTTACTAGAATTGCCACATAGAGAAGTTCCCATGAAAGCAGCAATCCTTTATCATCCAATTATTTATCAAATGTACTTTAATTAGTTTGTAGAGCTGGCTATAAAACAAAGCCAGTTGATTAACTGTTCCCTTTATGTATATTAATGGCTGGAGTGAAAGATATGCAAAATGTTTGTATGTTTCTGTCATTTTTTTCCTATGGAGATGTTAGATCTGAAGGAATAATAATCTAGACTAAATGGGAAAAGGCTACTGATCTTGGTTTATAAATGCAGGTCAAATCCTATTACTACAGATATCAATTCAATGAAAAATCTGTCCAATTAAATTATTCCCAAGGTTCAGCTAATGACCCATTTACTTTAAGATGTATTAAATAAATACCAAAAAAGCACAATTAGGACATTTTCTAGTATTTTTTTCTTTGAATTTATCCTGTATTGAAAAAGTATATATATACATATATTTATTTTGTATTTATTATTATATATTTTAGTGTCAAGATCTCACTATGTGACCCAGGCTGGTCTCAAACTCCTGGCCTCAAGTGATCCTCTCACCTTAGCCTCCCAAAGTGCTGGGATTTAGGCATGAGCCATCACACTGAGCCAAAAAATACTTTTTTGATTATCAAATAATAATTTGAGAATACTGACCAAAAATTACCTGTCTCTTGCTTTCAGGACAATTTAAAAATGCTAAACCATCTAAATGGACTAGTTTCTAATTTATAGAATTTATAAATTTTAGAGCCCATAATATCAGTGATTAAAAAGCAAGAACTAAAGGTATCTAATATATCTGTAGTTCAGATTTTTTTTTTTGTTTTTTGAGACAGAGTCTCACTTTGTCACCCTTGGTAGAGTGCTGTGGCATCACAGTTCATGGCAACCTCAAACTCTTGGGTTTAAGCAATTCTCTGGCCTCAGCCTCCCACTTAGCTGGGACTACAGGCAGCTGCCACAACTCCGGGCTATTTTTTTTAGAGACAAGGTCTTGCACTGGGCTCGGGCTGGTCTCAAACTCATGAGGCCAGGCAATTCACCCACCCCAGCCTCCCAGAGTGCTAGGATTACAGGCATGAACCACTGCGCCTGGCCCAGAATTTTGTTTTTAAATGGTGGAAAATGTGTGCCAGTAGGAAGTTTTTCTACTAATTATGTGAACATAGCATCTTATTTTCTACCTGCTTCATCATGTGAGAAAAGAGACTGAGCCTTCAAATTCTCATCTAATCCTGGTACGGATGGTTCTCATTAGAAATGAGAGTGAATCTGGAGACATTCTGCTTTTCCTGAGTGACAAATCAGAGATGGGCAGATCTGTCGCTCAAAGAGTTATCTACTTTTAGAGAGAAAAGAGATGTTGAACTAATGTGAAACTAATGTGAAAGTCCAAGAAAGCATTTTAAAAAGTTATTTCATCATTCAGGGTCAAGAGAGACCAAAACAGCAATATTAGGAGGATACCACTTAGAATAGTCATTCTTAGTGAAGACAGAGGCTACTTAGGAGCTATCAAAGGGATGCATGGTCATTGTCCCTACTGAGAAAAGAGGTATGTGTATTTTTTAAATCCATGTTTATTAGTACAATTTTGTCCAGTTACTAACATTTGAATAAAGAAAAGAAGTATTATGTTCAGAGAATGAAAAATATTTTTGAAATACAAACTACAAAAAGCTAAATAAAAATCTTCTTAGCTGGTGAGGACATGCACTATCTTCTACATATGAGTGATTTTTCATTAGGAAGTACATTGGTTGTACAATCTCCATCTAAGCTTAGATTTTCTTTTCTTTTTTTTTTTTGAGACAGAGTCTCACTTTGTCACCCTCAGTAGAGTGCCATGGCGTCATAGCTTACAGCAACCTCCAACTTGGGCTCAAGTGATCCTCGTGCCTCAGTTTTCCTATTTTCAGTAGAGAGAAGATCTTGCTTTTGCTCAGGCTGGTCTCGAACTCCTGAGCTCAGGCAATCCACCCCCTCAGCCTCCTAGAGTACTAGGATTACAGGAGTGAGCCACCATGCCTGGCCCAAGCTTAGATTTTCTTAACAATCACGGGTTTACTGAGTACAGATACACTAATCTATGTAATATGATAAGCATCAGATGCTGCTGGGGACTTAGAAATAAAAGTATATGATAAAATAGTTACAGTTTTCCAGTCACCGAAAAATCATCCTGCATTTGTTTCCTCAAGTTAAAAATAATAACCTGCTTGAGTGACAGTTTTTGTAATAGTTGCCCTTATTACTTCTTGAACATTTAATGAAAGGCAAGGTGAGGTGTTCAAAACATTCTCTGTGTAAATAGCCATTATTTTAAAATTCTTTAAAAAAATTTTTTTGAGGGCATTTTCCTTATATGGAAGCACTTAATATTCAGCCCCTTTAATAACACTAAAAAAGAATCAAATTTTAAATGTTAGCTCAAAATTTTAAGAATATTGGATCAGGTGCTGCACCTCTTTAACTCTATACCATCTCTAGAAGAAAATTATATGTACGTAAATCACAGCAGTTTGGGTGGATGAGGACAGTGAGAGGGCTGTCCTGACTTTAACTCTGAAATGCACAGAGAAAGTTCCTAGTATCTTTATTGTAAAGACCCAAGCACCTCTACCTTTAAGAGAAAAATCATCCTGCGTTTGTTTTCTCAGGCTCTATGGGGTCCATTGTCCCAGACAGTGTGACTGGAATTTGAGACCCAGGCACTGGATATGGCCGGTCAATTTCCATGGTCTATAGAAACAACTTTCCTTCTTCCTGCAATTTTGGTTTCCTATAACCCCATCATGGATAAATTTTGGTCTCTCAGAGCTACCTAACTTTTAAACTATCATCTTAACCCCCATCATGTTAACCTTGACTTCAAATATATTTGATACATATACCAGAGTTGCTGATGAATATGGGTGCTAGGGTCAGAGAGGCCTAAGCTTCAATTAAGACTCTGCTACTGGACAAACTATTCGTTTTTTATGTATCTTAGTTTCCTTATAAATAAAATGAGTATAACACCCACTAACACCCACTTTTCTTTTCTTTTCTTTTTTTCTTTTTAGAGCTTGGGCTCAAGTGATCCTCTTGCCTCAGCCTCCCGAGTAGCTGGGACTACAGGCACCTGCCACAACACCTGGCTGTTTTTAGAGATGGGGTCTTTCTCTTGCTCAGGCTGATCTCGAACCCATAAGCTCCAACAGTCTACATACCTCGGCATCCCCAAGTGCTAGGATTACAGGCGTGAGCCACCGAGCCCGGCCTTAACACCCACCTTTCAAAGTGGTTGAGGATCCATAAGTTACAACCAGGCATCAAGAAGGTATATGAGGCTCGGCGCCTGTGGCTCAACAGGCTAAGGCGCCAGCCACGTACACCTGAGCTGGCGGGTTCGAATCCAGCCTGGGCCCGCCAAACAACAATGATGGCTGCAACCAAAGAATGGCTGGGCGTTGTGGCAGGCGCCTGTAGTCCCAGCTACTTGGGAGGCGGAGGCAGGAGACTCGCTTGAGCCCAGGATCCAAGGTAACAGCTTGAGGTTCTGTCTCAAAAAAAAAAAAAAAAAAAAAAAAAGAAGGTATATGAGGAACAATAGTATAGAAGGTATATGAGGAACAGGAACAATATCCCAAAAAACAACATCCCAGTTGTTAAAGAGCACCCCAAACTAGTTTTTAAAGCATACCCTAATTAGCTGAACATGAGAGAAAAGGAACTAGGCTAGGGGAATCTTAGGAGATTAGTGTTACAACCAGTCCAAAATGTCAGCAGCCTCTAAATTAGTCTTGCATATCTTTCATTCTCACCAACATTAAAGATATTAGTAAAATAATGGAATATGAATGGTATATGAAAATCAACATTCTTTATAGCACAGTCTCAAACCATTTGGACACTCAAAGTTGTTTACAGTAAACTGATACTATTGTGGAAATACACAGCCACAGACTATGAAATTGGGAAGCAGTTTAAACCATCTTATTAAACCATCCATATTTGGTTTCCTATAACTCAAATTTTCAAATTTTCTCTATGACCTCTGTGTAAAAGACAGGGATGAGAGGTGGTAGAATTAGGACAGGAAGGGTAGATGGCAGCTGTTAGGAGTAACAGAAGAAGAAGGTAGTACCTATCACTAAGGAAGAAATGGAAAAACAGAAAGGGAAAAGGAGACGTAGTCACTAAACAGATATTTGCTGATGGCTCACCACATTGCTCTGGGAACTATGGTTATGATGGTGAACAGACATTAACAATGGATACTAAACAACTAAAGATACTATTAAGTATGACAAGCGGGAAGGAAGGAAAGGGAAACACTAACTGAACTGTTCAGTTTTGTGGACCTCAGTTGGTGCCACCAAAAAATACCCAACAGCTCCTGTGGAGAAAGTATTTTATGGCTCCTTGTACAAGAAAGGTACCAGCCTACATGTAGAAAAATACTCCTGGAACGCAATGATACGACATATACTATACTGGATTCTCTCTTAGTCCTCTAACAAAAAGTAACTTATGAATGGAACAACATAACATTCTTTTGGTATTCTGGTAACTAAACATCCCTGGCGGAGGTCCCAGACCAACATGCCATATACCAAATTCCACTACATGGTAATTTACTCTGTGAGAAAGACATCGAAAGTGGATACAAAATAACTAAAAAAAATTTACACTAGTCTATTCAGGCTTCTTGCAGATTTTCTCCCCATAGTTCCCCAAATAAGGAAGCTATGACTGTCCCTCTTTTTACTCTGTATATATGGTATAGCATAACCTAGTTCCCTAAGAAGGAAATGCTATATTCCCTACTACCTAATATGCCAATCAGGGTTTCTCGCTGCTTGCTTTTGGTAGTTCTTGCTTTTGTTAGTGTCCTGGAGAGGAAGCCACTACATTAGAGCAAGTGTCCATGTGTAAATTGTTTCAACAAAGACATCAACTAGAGAAAATGGAGAAAAGCCTCAAATGGTTCTATGAACAACTTCATAAACACCCCATACAGCTGGTTGCCAATGGCCAGGAGTTAGTTCTTTCGCTGTTAAGCACGAATTTCCTGATGGTATTTGGTGACTGAGAAATAAGGTTCCAAGTGTACATAACTCCTTACTCATTTGGGTTTTTCTATCACTCAGTGACAGACATGCAGAACAGGCAAAAGCATACTCTATCTCATGTACATGCATACACAAATATATACACAGAACTTGCACATAATTGAAGCTTAATGTATACATAGATTCATGGCCATTTGGAAGCTTGTTCTCTTCAAACATAGTATTGATCCATAAAACACAGGAAAGGCAGCAACTAAATATAGCTGCAGAAATTAGGAAAAGCCCTGTAAGATTTAATGATAAGGACTTTAAAATCTTACTGTTAAGCAGTTTACAACTGACAGTTAAAAGCTAAAAGATCGAAATTGTAGTCTGACATATTTAAGTCTGCTTTCACTTAAGGTTATATTAAGTATTATGAACTATAACCTTTTGCAGAGAAACTAATGGGGTCTTTACATATGAATTTTCTTCCCCCCCGAATTCTCATCTGTTTTGAAATTCCTTTGCTTTAAATCTAATCCCCCTAATTATATATACACATTCTCCACCTTTGACACAGCTATGAATATATGTAAATAAAAAATGCTGCTTACTCGGAGTGTCTTGGCAGTCGGGGAGGGAGATGCTGGGGGAGAATCAGACTGAGATTTCCTATTCCGAGTGAATTCTTTACTTCGGGTATATAAAGAGGACATGGTTCCTCAGGATGCAGATACTCAACCACTGGATTCTTCACACAAAGCTGGGAATTTGCCCTGTAAGGTTACCCTCACAGAATCTCTCCTTTTGAGTTGATGCAAGATGACTTTGTATAGAACTAAATAAAGGATAAAAGCAGCCCTGTAAATTATAGTCTTGAGCTCTAAACCAGTCCCCAGTTACACAGAGTCTGAGAGGCGTGTTCCATCAATATTTTCAATTCAGCTCCAACCACAAGTGCTCAGGACTGGTAGCTTACCGTACAGCGTACTGGGCTGAGCAACACCTTGGACGTCTAGATTGAGTCCTTGATTCTTCCCAAAGGACACTTCTTATTGAGGCTTGCTCTCCAATAAAACCTGAATCTAGGTTTCTGACGACACCAGATTAAATCCCAGAGGAAAGATGACCTTGGATCCTGCTGCAGATGAGTCTGGGAACAACCAGTCACTTTATCCAGAGGGAAGAAACAGAAATCCCCTGGAAATCATGCTGTCTTCCCTTAGCTTGATTTCACTGGGTTGTAAGGGATTTGGAACTGCTGCGATAAATTCAGGTTAAACAATTTTTAAAAAACAAAAAATATAAATAAGGAACCAACAATTTATGAGAAGGAAGCAGTCTGTGGAAGTCAAGTCTCTCTAAGTCCTCCCAGACGAAGCTGCTTTTACATATAAACACTCACAGTCATACACACATCTTTTCCCCTCCCCTCTTCTATTTTCTGACATTCCAAATCCTTATTCGCTCAGCGAGGAATGCTGGAGAAGAGCCAAGGGCAAAGATTCACTTTCAACTCAGAATTCGAGTTGCCACTTGTAGGAGGAAAAGAAAGCCTGTCGGCTTCTAGAAATAAAAGGAGGCTCTTTGGGGGCATGGTCAGGGGTAAACCCCAACAAGCTTCCAGTATCCCTCCCTCAGAATAGGCAGCAGTCTCCAAGACTGGTTTCTCTGAACACCATGAGAACAGAGATTTTTTTCAACTTCTGCATCTCTTCAGTAACAAGTCCAGACTAAAACATCAGTCAAAGCACCTCCAGGCCTTTTATGTTCAATTTGCATGAGATCTCATTCCTAGAAGCCCAGGAAACTGAAATTTTGGCCCATTGCAAAGGAAGCTTTTTGTACCTTAGAGACCTTACTGGTTGAGTCTCTAAGTATAAAGCTTACTAGAATTTTCTAAGATGCCATAATCAGGGAATAAGAAAATAGGAAAGGGGAATAAAGGTGAGAAGAAAGAAAGAAGGGTCAGAAAGGAAGAGAGAAAACAGAGACAGCAATGGAACGGCAAGACTGCAGGTTTCAGTAGTGCAGGGAAAATTAAGAGCTAAAAAGAAAGGAATTTCTCTGGATGGTGTTGAAGGATCTTGGACTTGACTTTGAAGAAACATCTCAAATTTAATTTTTGGTATTCTGTCGTCATCACTATACCATCTAACATTTCCAGGCCAAATGCTTTCTAAGCCAGTTGGTTTATCTTCAAAGTAACAATCCACTTCTCTCTGGGTTCTTGTAAACTTCATGGTGCCTTCCCTTTTTCCATATGAAATTTTTACTTTTCCCTTCAAATCTTCCCAACATTCTACTCTTCTTCCTTTATTTGTCTTGATATTTTAATTTTATAACTGATTTTGTGAAATTAAACCAATGGAAGTGATAAAGTACCTGGGAGTTGGTCTGAGGAATATAGATTGCTAAATGTTTATAAAGGGGTCCTGATTAATTCCCAATATAAAAAAAAAAATCCTTAAGAGGACTGATCAATTTTATCACAAATCGGAATTACATAAACTAAGAGGCCAATACTTATATAGGGAATTCAGACCTATAAATCCTATATTACAGATAGAGTTTATATAGTTAATCCTATCTGATAAGAGTGAGTATTAGATGTCTTAACTTAAAGAAATTATTAATGTAAACCTAAATACTAATATTTCCAAGGCAAGCATGATTGGCTAGGGAAGGATTAGTGATACCTTTCCCATACGTTGAATGAAAGCCACCAGGTTATATTATTCCCTAAAGGAATGGCAAGAACAAATCTGATCAGACACAGTTTCTTGACCTGTTTCTGTAAGGTGCATATAGTGACTTCACACTCACTGGCAATTGGGGAGGGAATGTAAACCTCTTTTACTCTGGACTAGTCTCTGTTTCTTTTTCTTTTTACTTAAGTCCATTTCTAGGGAAGTATTAACCTTGATAAACTTTTTTTTTAATATCTGTATTAACATACGTTACCTCACCTGAGTCATTCAACCATGCTTAAAAGCACATTACTTTATAGTCATGTACTACATAACCGACACTTCAGTCAATAACAGATCATATATCTATATGGTAGTGGTCCCATTAGATTATGATGACGCTGAAAAGTTCTTATGACCTAGTTATCTATTATACTTTATTTTAATTATTTATTTATTTATTTTGAGACAGAGTCTCAAGCTGTCACCCTGGGTAGAGTGCTGTGGCGTTCAGCTCACAGTAACCTCACGCTCTTAGGCTTAAGCGATTCTCTTGCCTTAGCCACCCAAGTAGCTGGGATTACAGGTGCCTGCCACAACGTCTGGCTATTTTTTTATTGTAATTGTCATTGTTGTTTGTCAGGCCCAGGCTAGATTCAAACCTGCCAGCTTCAGTATATGTGGCTGGCACTTGAGCCACTGAGCTGCAGGCGCCAAGCCTATTTATTTATTTTTTGAGACAGAGTCTCACTTTGTCACCCTCAACAGAGTGCTGTGACGTCTTAGCTCACAGTAACCTCAAACTCTTGGGCTCAAGCCATCCTCTTGCCTCAGCCACCCAAGTAGCTGGGACTACAGGCACCCACCACAATGCCCAGCTATTTTTTAGAAATGGGGTCTCGCTCTTGCTCACGCTGGTCTCAAACTCCTAAACTCAGGCAATCCACCTGTCTCGGTCTCCCAAGCACTGGGATTACAGTGAGCCAACGCGCCTGGCCTTAATCATCATTTTAGAGTGTATTTCTACTTACTAAAAAGATTAATGGTAAAACAGCCTCACTTGTTCTGCTGCTTTAGCCAAAAAAAAAAAAAAAAAAAGAGAGAGAGAAAATAACAAAAAACAAACAACAAGAAAACAGCCTCACTCATGTCCTTCAGAAGATATTCCAGAAGACAGTATTGTTATCATAGGAAGTGACAGCTCCATGCATGGTATTGCCATGGAAGACCTCTCACTGGGATAAGATGCAAAGGCGAAAGACAGCAATATATTGATAATCCTGATGTTGTGCAGGCTTAGGCTAATATATGTTTGCGTGTCTTAGTTTTTAACAAAAAAGTTTAAAAAGTAAAGAAAAAAATTTAAAAATAGAAAAAAGCTTATAGAGTAAGAATAAAAAGAACATTTTTTGTACAGCTGTACAATATGTTTGTGTTTTAAGCTAAGTGTTATTACAAAAAAATCAAAAGTTAATTAAGTCTGGGTATGGTGGCTTACTCTTAGCACTTTGGGAGGCTACGGTGGGAGGGTCATTTGAAGCCAGGAGTCTGAGGCAAGCCTGAGCAAGAGCAAAACCTTGTCTCTACAAAAATGTATAAAAATTATCCAGATGTGGTGGCGTGTACACCTTGAGGCTAGGAATTTAAGAACAGCCTAAACAAGGGCAAAATTTCAATCTCTACAAAAAAGACAAAAATTATCCAGGTGTGGTGGCATGCACCTGGAGTTCTAGCTACTTGGGAGGCTGAGGCAGGACGATCACTGGAGCCCAGGAATTCGAGGTTACACTGAGCTGTGATGACATCACTGCATTCTAGTTCAGGCAATACAGTAAGACTCTGTCTAAAAAAACAAAAAGTTTATAAAGCAAAAAAATTACAGTAAGCTACAGATAATTTATTATTGACAAAATAATTTTCTTTAATAACTGTAGCTTAGCCTAAGTATATAGTGTTTATAAAGTCTACAGTAGTATACAGTAATATCCAGGCCTTCACATTTACTCACCACCAGTGCACTGAATCACCCAGTGCAACCTCCAGTCCTGCAAGCTCCATTCATGTTAAGTGCCCTACACAGGTGTATCATATAGTATTTAACTGTACTTTTTCTATGTTTAGATACAAAATACTTAATATTACTGCCTAGCAGGGGTGTCCAACCTGTAGCCCAGATTGGCTGAGGACTATTTTGCTTATCTCTGTGTTGGCTATCATGAAAAGTATGTATGGACCTTTTCTTCTGTCCATCAATTTTATTAGTGTTTGTGTATTTACTGTGTGGCCCAAGACACTCTTTATTCTTCCAACGTGTGGCAGAAAAGAAAAAAAGTTTGGACACCCCTGGACATCGTTCAGTATAGTAATATGCTGCTTAGGTTTGTAGTCTAGGAGCAACCATATTGCCTTGGTATGTAGCAGGTTGTACCCTCTAGGGTAGGGTAAGCACACTCTATAATGTTTACATAAGGACAAAATTGACTAATGACACATTTCTCAGAACATATACCTGTTGTAAAGCAACTCAGGACTGTTATCTTACACATGAAAAAAGTGAAGTTCTAAAAGGTTAAATGACTTGTCCCAAAGACACACAGCCAGCAAGAGGGGAGCAAAACACGATGGCCTGAAGACTAAGCATTGGTTGATTAAACTAAAGTAAACGCAGATCTGAAAATATCCGTTCATTTAGATCCTTCAAGAAAAGGTGGCATGCCTGTAAAGCTCATGCCTGTAATCCTAGGACTCTGGGAGGCTGAGGTGGGTGGATCGCTTGAGGTCAGGAGTTCCAGACCAGCCTGAGCAAGAGCCAGATCCTGTCTCTAAAAATAGCTGGCTGTTGTGGAGGGCGCCTGTAGTCCCAGCTACTCGGGAGGCTGAGACAAGAGGATTACTTGAGCCCAAGATTTGAGGTCGCTGTGAGCTATGATGCCACAGCAGTCTACCAAGGGCAACAAAGTGAGACTCTGTCTCAAAAAAAAGAAAATTCTAGGTATTTGAGACATCCATAGACACATCAGATATACAGAAATGGAGATAATTTTTCCAGAAAGTTGGCTCTCTGCTCTTTATGTACTTGTTCTTTTGTAAATTTAATTTTTTCCAACCCAGCCAATAAGCATTTGTTGTTCCTTTCTGACTCAAAAATAAGAACTGAATGGAAATATTCTTGGCCACAGTCTTATGCCTTTCAGTTGTAAGGAGGATCTCATTTTTGGGTAGTATACATTTCCAGTATCATTCCCAAATTAAGGTTCTAGAGACTAAAGTAATCTACATTTTTCTCTATTCTGGCCTATCATAAATTATAACCTTAAGGCTTAGGGCGTATACACTGTCACCCTTAAAGTTGCTTAATCACACAAATTTCCTGCTCAAAGACAACCAGTATGGAGGAACAGCTAAGAGCAAGAACAAATTACTCTTTTTTTTGCTTCCCCAGGGGAGTTTACCAACTGATGATTCAACCTATTTTTCAAATTAAGGTTTGGTAACCAAAGACCCTAGTAAAGGAATACTTTATAGAGCGATCTTTGTAAACGGCCACTTATTTAGATAATAATCTATTTCAAATAAGCAGGACAGAATGTTTGGTTCGTCTACATTATTTTATTTCCTCTAGATGAAACAGAAGTTAAAAAGCCCCTAAGCTTTAGGGGGTTATTTGTTATAAATATATTAACATTTCCAGTAGTTGGCTCAACAGAATCTCCAACAAATATAAGAACCATGAAATAAAAGAACTGCATGTGTTTATGGAGATGACACACATCGAATGTGTGAAGCAGCCAATAAAATGCTTCATGCCTTGAATCCTGATCAGTGACTTTCATTGACTCAAATCTCCCAATAGTAGAGAAGAAAATGTAATGAATCTTGGAGCAATTTGTAGTTTTCCCCTTTTTTATTTTAGAAAATTAAAAAAAAACTGCTGCTCTCTCTTCCTTAGCGCTACCTACAAAAGTGGCAGCCATCTCCTATTTGGGATCATAGCTGCCCTCAGACCCCTTGTGAGGCCCAGAATTGTCAAAAACAGGACCAAGAAGCTCATCTGGCACCAGACAGACCAATATGTCAAAATTAAGCATAACTGGCAGAAACCCAGAGGTACTGACAAGAATCAGAGAAGATTCCAAGGCTAGATCTTGATGCCCAACATTGGTTATAGGAGCAACAAGAAAACAAAGCACATGCTGCCCCATAGTTTCCAGAAGCGCCTTGTCCACAATGTCAAGGAGCTGGAAATGCTTCTGATGTACAACGAATCTTACTGTGTGGAGAATGCTCACAGCATTTCCTCCAAGAACTGCAAAGCCATTGTGGAAAAAGCAGCGCAGCTGGCCATCAGAGTCAGCCAGGCTGGTATTTCCTAATACCAGGCTGCTCAGCAAAGAAAAGGAATAGATAGTACACGTGCATATTTTATTTGTGTTTAAATAAAACCATAAAAACTCAAAAAAAAATTAAATCACATGGCTTAAAAGTGATAATGTTTAGTAAAATGCCTCCTCGTGATGATTCTCAAAGCAACCAATATGCCACCATGCTTACATGTGTTTTGGGAAGGGTATGGATTTGTAGTCAGATATCCTGGATTGAAATTCAAACCCCTGCTTAACTAACTGATATGAAATGGTATATACATATATGTATGTATATATATATTCATCTAAAACAGTGCCTAGCATGTAGTCATGCTCGATACATGGCTGTAACCAAGAAAAGTGCTTGGTCAATATGCATATGAATTTATAAAATATACGTAAAAGACTCTAAATGAAAATCTGAAGCAAAGAACTTAAATATCAGTTTTTACATTCTATGTGCTTACTGTGGTTATGTAAAAGGGGTACTAAAAGGGATGTCAGAATCTCATTTTCAAATGCTTTAAGGAAAAAACCTGCATCCCTACCTGTCTTCCTCCTTCTCTCCTCCCAATGTTCCTTATTTCTTGGAAGGCAAAGCCCTGGCATAAGAGAAGGGTACAATGGTGAGGCAGAAGCTTGGTCTAGTTAAGGGACTAGTTTACACAGGGAGAACTAACAAATAAGTAAACACACTGATGATGCAACTAAGTTTCTCATTGTTGGAGAAGGTGGGTATAAATACCAAAAAAAAGTGTGTGTGGGGGGAAGCTAGAATGAACCTTGTGGTGTTGTGCAAGAATCGAAGATATCAGTATGAACTCCATGATTTTCCAGACAGATAAATAACTCAAGATGTAAATGTATGTGTATATGTGAGTAAACGTATCTATATACATATTACATTTATGTATGTATATCTGCCTATGGAGAGGGCCTGGGAAGAGAAGCACCCCAGTAACATTTAGCACACCTAGTTCCCAGATCATTGTTTCTAAATGCTACTTTTCTCTAAAAGAAACACAGCCCCCTGGAGAAATGGTTAATTCCAAAGCTGAAGTAGGGACAGAAAACAAGCCTGGGTCTTAGCACTGAAGAAGGTAAGAAAACACTTAAAACAATGCTTAAATGATATGACAAAAGGACACAGAAGTCTGCATAGAAAGCCAAATCTGGGACAGTATGAGCATCAAAATAGTGATAGCAGTGAATTGTAACCTACTGAATAAAAGAGGAAGTACGCCTTGATATAAATAAATGAAAAAATAGAGAGAAGGTTCTTCCTGACAGTAGAACGCCTACTAAGAAATGTAGATGTAATGATTAGAAAAGTCATCATTTGGCAACAAGCTTTATAAAATCAATCTAAGAAAGGAATATTAATTTATGCCAAAAAGTAGTGGGTAAAAGTAGGCAAGGAACTGAATTTTACATAACCTTAGAGTATCACCTCATAAAATACTGGGGAATATATATCATTTGCTTACTATTTTCAAAAATATCAAGGTTGTAAAAGTCAAGGAAAGATTGACTAGAGAGACAGAAATTGGGTATAAATTGTGACTCTAGATGGGCTCTTTTTGCTACAAAGAAATTTATTGGGACGACTGGTGAAACTTGAATGTGGTCTCTAGGTGAAAGGTGTACAGGAATTCCTTGACCTATTCTTGAAATATCTTTGTAACTTTAAATTGTTCTTTAAAAAATAACTCATAGTTTTTTCTTCTCATCTGAGTGAGAAAGAGGGACAAAGAGGTGATTTTTCTTTTTTTTTAATTCCAGAGAACTTTTGAAACAGAGCCTGTACTTATAGAACACTGTAAGATTATATGTTGACCAAAGAATTGGGTTTCCCACTGATAGCAGGAAACCACTTGGGCTGAAGGTACAATCACTTTAGCCTGAGACTCATTAGTAGGTCGTGAATCAATTTAGTGGTCACAATCAGATGAATAAAAAGTAAAATAACAGAACAGCAAATGCTGGAATGCATTACTCATAGCAAAGTATGTTTTCATGAAACTACTGCTTTAGTTATACATAATATGTTTATATTTATATTGGGTGACTATATAAAATATATTTCTTACTATGGGTCACAGTCCAAAGTTTGAAAGCTATTAGTATAAAGATGTTTAGAAGAACAAAGAGTTAGTACAAGTCCTTTGCCCTTGTGAGAAGAACAAGGTAGTTTCTACTCTGGCATGGTAAAAGAATAGTCATCTCATCCCTGAGCTATGAAACTGGCAAAGGATACATGCTTTGAACTAAATGTGACCAAATGTTATACTATTTGATCAGTAAAAATCTGAAAATGCTATAAAAAAAATCACTACTGATTAAATAAACCTAGGGATGTAGTGGACAAACACCACCAGAACCCAGATGAGAATGGTTTTTTATTATGCTTGATATATTAAATAATTTCAAGGATCATCTCTAGTGTCACGGTTTTACCACGTAAACATCTAGAATACTCAAATGCATCCTACAAATATCTTATGTGGTCTATGGCATGAATGGAGATTCCTCAAATATCACCAAAGAGCTTTAACTAAAAGAACAAGTACTTATTATCATATCAAAAAAGAATGTTGTTTGAAATTCCAACTCATTTTTTCCTAAATGAAGAATAAGGTTCCCCTTTCCCCGTAGCAATGACAATTCTTTTTTTTTTTTTATTAATGAAGATTTTATTTATTTATTTGATTGATTGATTGATTGATTGATTGCAGTTTTTGGCCGGGGCCGGGTATGAACCTGCCACCTCCAGTATATGGGGCCGGCGCCCTACTCACTGAGCCACAGGCACCACCCCAGTAATGACAATTCAACAGTGTTAATTACCATGTGAAGAAAGATGGTGGCAGCTGCCTCTGTCTTTAGAATTTGTAAGCATATGACATTTTGGGCATCCCATGTGATATAATTATTAATTTTATAGAACAAGCATCTTCATTATTCTGTTTGCTGTATTTCTCACTCAACAGAGACTACCAGCCTGCAGAAGAGGTCGTGATGTTTACTCTGGATAGATCAAAGTAATACAAATTTTTTTCTTAAAACTTCATTTAATAAAGATTGAGTAGAGCATAGATTAAGAGTATGTAAAGGAAGAGAGAACACAAAGATATAGTGAAGCTAGACAAAGTATCATTTGCTCTTTGGTTCAGGGCCAAATTATTTAATTCCTGAGGGTAGAATATACAAATATAAATGTGTTTACATAGAATAAACAAATACAAATGTGAATTAGACTGACAAACCTGTATATCACTATAGACAATTGTTAAAACTAATCTTTATTACTTTATTAGTTTATAAAACCTAGAGGCTTTATTTATTATGCTACAGTTCTTATAAAATCTTAATTTCTTGGAATTGGTTACTGTTAAAACTTTTTTGTGAGACAGAATCTCACTTTATCACCCTCGGTACAGTGCCACAGCAACCTCAAACTCTTAGGCTCAGGCGATTCTCTTGTCTTAGTCTCAACCTCCAAGTAGCTGGGACTATAAGCGCCCACCACAACACCCAGCTATTTTTTTAGAGATGGGGTCTTGCACTTACTCAGGCTGGTCTAGAACCTGTGAACTCAGGCAATCCACCTGCCTCAGCTCCCTGGAGTGCTGTGATTACAGGTATGAGCCACTGTTCTCAGCCTGGTTACTGTTAAAATTAATCTGAGAGTAGCTTCATAATCTCACATAGGTCCTCTCCATACCTTTCAAGTACTTTTATGACAAAAACAAGAATAGGACAGCAGAATAAAATTCTGTAGTGCCCCTGGTTAAGGGGATCAGAAAAGAGCTTCCCCATAAGCATTTTGTGAAGGTCAGAATTGAGCCTGAGCTATGAGATGGTTAAGTCAATAATGTTGAATGTCTTCAGCCAGAAACTTCAGGCTTAGGCTTTTTTGAAGTGTCCTCAAACCTGAAACTTAATCTTCTAGAACTAAAATATCTAAGGTTTTATTTTTGCACAGTGACAGAAGGATTCTTTACCATCACTTACTTAATCAGATACAGCAAAAGTGTGCAAACGTTCCTTTTGGAAGGAGAACATGGCTTCCAAACCACAAAGTCTTTGAAGGCCCAAAGGAGATCATCAACAGCTTGCTAGACATTACCTAGTCTTTCAAAAATTTCTCTGCCTCTTCCTGCAAATCAATTTTTGTAGCTTCGTTTATAAACTGCTGAATAGCCACAATACATGTGTATATAGTATTTTAGTTCAAATTTAGGGAAGAAGGTAATGAGTCAAGTATTACCAATAAAGAACTATAGTTTAAGATCTCTGTTCTTTCTTTGGAACTAAGAGTTTATAACAGAACAATTATTTTCGAGCTTGTTTATGAAAAGAAAATATTTTAGTTTTCATTATTAACTGATAACTATTAAATTCTTATTCCACATTAATTGGAAGCATCAACTAACTATTAAGTTTTTACTCCATGTAAGGTACTATTAGGGATAGACATTCAAGGCATGATTCCTGTCTTCAAAGAGATTATATATGTTTATTTGCCAAGTAAGACCTACACATTGCTAAAATTAATATCAAGTTCTATCTTCCATATTTTTCTATGTAAATAACTGCTGATCTCATATTAAACAAATAACTTGCTTTTAAAGGAGACCATCAGTAGCACACAGCCAAGAAAGAGGATAATTAGAACTCGTAACAGCTTCATTTACTATTCTATGCATTTATACTGGTGTTTCATACTGGTTACCTAGAGGGGTAGAAGGGAGATGAATGAGAAGTTCTGAAGGAAAACAGGCAGTTCTTTGTTACTTACTCCCCCTTTCTTTCAATTTTTTCATCTGAATCTTCTGTTTAATTTATGTGATGTGAAAACTATCACTTTAGGGGGGACTGGGAAGATCAATGATGATAACTTGCATTTAATGATGACTCCTTCACAGATGCTCCTGAGTAAGGAAGACATTAGGAATTTTGCCACAAAATGAATCATTTACCCTTGCTTCTCCTTTGAAATGAATCATTTTAAAGTAAAGAATCGGCCTTCATTCTAATATAAGGAAATGCACAGCAGAGAGAAGCTGGGCAATTCTTTCGATTTAAAAAAGAGCTTTTCACATGTGTTCTTTATGAATAAGCAATACAAGCTAAAAATCAGACCAATTACACATAACCACAAAAGGGTATACATATATGCTGGTGAGTTCTTGCCATTTTGACATACAAGGCAACAAAAGAGAGGCAAAACAAGACAGGATCTACAAGTTGCCCAGAACGGAGGTCAACTTTCTTTTTTCTTTTTTAAAGATACAGGGTCTAGTTTCCCAGATTAGAGTGTAGTGGCATGATCATAGCTCACTGTGACTTTGAACTCCTGAACTCAAGTGATCATCCCACCTCAACCTCATGAGTAGCCAGGATTACAGATTTGTGCTCCTATGCCCGCTAATTAAAAGAAATTTTTTTTGTAGAGAAATCTTGTGGTGTTGCCCAGGTTGTTCTCAAACTCCTGGCCTCAAGGGACCCACCCACCTCAGCCTCCCAAAGTGCCGGGATTGTAGGCATGAACTATAATGCCTACTTTATGATAATTTCTATTAGTCAAAAAAATGTTCTTAATCTTGCTCTCATATACTTTATAATGCCCCAGTGTTATTAATGTTTAAATCTCAGAAACTTGCTTAAGGGAAGAGGATTATAAGACCCTATTAAGAAAATCACTGTGTAAACCCATCTTAGAATTGGTTCATGAGTTTAGTGTTTTGTAATTGTATCTAAATTCAACAACAGCTTAAAAAGGCAAACAGTATGACTCTTAGTGGGGGATGAAATAAATAAAGAAATGAAATTAGATGGGCACACAAGTGTACAGAGGGAAGAAAAAGTCATTTTGAAAATCAAGCAAGGAGGAAGAGGGGAGGAGTAAAAATTTCCCTAACAGGTACAATGAACACTATTCAGGTGATGGACGCATTTATGACCCTGACTCAAGCCATGTAACAGAAACATTTGTATTACCTTAATATTTTGAAATTTAAAAAAAACTTTAAAAATTAAAATAAAGAAACAGATGAGGCAAGCTACCTCTTTTTTTTATGAGAACGACTTGTAGAGCTTTTCCTCCTTCACATTTTTTGATAGGCTTCACAGTACAGAAATAGCAGTAAAGGTAGAAAAATCAACTCAGAACCTGAGCAGATATTTTCAAAGCAATACTTACCACTGGAGCATTTGGAAATATGGGGACACTGGCTATCACAACGATTCGAGGGTGCTACTGGCATCTAGTAGGCCAGGGTCAGGGATGCTGAATGTCCTGCTATGCTGCACACAGACCCGCAGAGCGAAGAGTAACCCTGCCAAATGTCTCCAGCACCCTGATCAGGAACAATGCTTGGACTGCTCAGAAGCACTAACAGAGCAAACTAAGTCTTTCTGATTAGCTTAAAAGCAAGAAAATGATTCTATATGGTGTTGTGTGACTGGTTAAATACTAGATAAGTAGCTTAAAAGCATCTGATTTATCTCAAACTTTTGCTAAAACCATAAATATTTAGTACAGATAAAAGGGAGAATTGGAGAGAGAGTTTCATGTATACATATCCCAGATATTTCAGTTGTACAGTTTACTGCACACAGATTATATCTCAAGAAAGTTGTTTTAAAAACTAGAAGCTATTCAGAAGGCTGATGCAGGAGGATTGCTTGGACCTAGGAGTTTGAGGTTGCTGTGAGCTAGGCTGATACCATGGCACTCTGGCCTGGACAACAGAGTGGAACTCTATCTTACACAAAACAAAACCTCAGGGAGAAAGATGCTGAATTAATTTTAGAATACTTTTTAAAATAAATATGCTTAGTGCACAAATATATTTGTTGTAGTTAGAATGTACTTACAATCTGTACGCCAGATGAAGTATATTACCAGCTAGTAGCAACATACCTAAAATTTAGGTGTAAGTGTTTGATAACAATGAGTTTTTTTTTTTTTTTTTTAGAGACAGAGTCTCACTTTGTCACTCTCAGTAGAGTGCTGTGCCATCACAGCTCACAGCAACTTCCAGTGCGTGGGCTTAGGCGATTCTCTTGCCTCAGCCTCCCGAGTAGCTGGGAATACAGGTGCCCACCACAACGCTCGGCTATTTTTTGTTATAGTTTGGCCAGGGCTGGGTTTGCACCCACCACCTTCAGTATTTGGGGCCGGCAACCTACTCACTGAGCCACAGGCGTTGCCCAACAATGAGCTTCTTGAAGATTAAATCTACAATTTAAAGTTATAAAGTCATATTATAAACTGTGAGTAGAAGCCTATAGAAATAAAACTATAAACACAGAGGTTCAAAAATTCTATGTGAGTTCAAGGATGGATGGATTTGGGGACAAAGTCTCAAAATTTTTTTTCTATTTTTGTTAAAGACAGGGTCTTGCTTTTCTCAGGCTAGCTGTGAACTCCTGAATTCAAGGGTTCCTCCCACCTCTGCCTCTGCCTCTCAGAGTGCTAGGATTACAGGCATGAGCCACCTCACCTGCCTTTGAGTTCAAGTTTTTAAATTGTCATCAACTTTTGTCTCATATTTTGTTAATTTTCCCTTACGCCTATAAAATAGGCAGAATGTTTCATCAGGTGCTAAGGAAAAGAATAATTATTTCCCATTATTATTAATTGCAGAGGTGTTTTTTTTTTTTGAGACAGAGTCTCACTATGTTGCCCTTGGTAGAGTGCTGTGGCATCATAGCTCACAGCAACCTCAAACTCTTGGGCTTAAGCTATTCTCTTGCCTCCCAAGTAGCTGAGACTATAGGTGCCTGCCACAACGCCTGGCTATTTTTTGGTTGCAGTTGTCATTGTTGTTTGGCAGGCCCAGACTGGATTTGAATTCGCCAGCTCCAGTGCATGTGGCTGGCTGGTGCTCTAGCTGCTGAGCTACAGGCACCGACCCTAATTGCAGAGTTTTAAAGAAAAAGACCCTTATAAAGAATTTATGTATGGTTTATCTAGAACAGCAGTTCTCAACCTGTGGGTTGCAACCCCTTTGTAACAATGAAAATACATCACGGCATTAGGAAGGTTGAGAACCACTGATCTAGAACTTTAACTACTTCAACTAGTCTTCATTAATTGTGATTTATAATTGTTCTAGGAATAAAGGCTGCTCTGTTCATTGGGGTTTACTAAGAATACTCCCTCCCTAAACACTAAAAACGTAGTTAGAAACCCAACTATTTTTCTCATAATAAAGTAGCTCTTAGAAGAATATGTGCATCCTCTTTGCTTTGCAGATAATGTTGACATGTACCTTATAAATATTTGTCCATATGCTTTATTAGTTGTCTATGTGCTATCTATATACACTATATCTCCATACACATGTATTCGCAGTTAAAAACACTTTAAAACAATTGAAAGCTGTACATCCCTGACCCTGGCCTACTACCTGCAATCCCAGTGCTTTGAGAGGTTGAGGCAGGAGGATTGCTTGAGGCCAGATAGTCAAGACCCGCCTAGGCATATGGCAAGACCTCCATCTCCAGAAAAAAATAAATAAAATAGTTGAAGATGAAAGATATCATTATTCTATTAGATTTAGTTTCTAATCCTCTAACTTCCCTTATTCTCAAATTATTTTCTTTTATTTCAACTGAATCCTCCAAAAATTCAACTTTTCATATTTATGCCTTTCACATTTCCATTGGAGATCAGTTTGCCTCCTTCACTAGGGTTCCCTCAGTGGAGAGATTTAAGCTTTGATTCTGGCTAGACCATATGGCTGTACTTCTGAAGATGACATGAAAGTTTCTCTCTGTGCCTAAGATTTTAAGTAATACACATAAAATATATACATTAAAAATATATAGGGGCAGTGCCTATGGCTCAGCTGATAGGGCTCCAGCCCCATATACTGAGGGTAGTGGGTTCGAACCCGGCCCCAGTCAGCTAAAACAGCAGTGACAACTGCAACAACAACAACAAAGAAAAGCTGGACGTTGTGGTGGGCACCTGTAGTACCAGTTACTTGGGAGGCTGAGGCAAGAGAATTGCTTAAGCCCAAGAGTTAGAGGTTGCTGTGAGCTGTGACACTATGGCACTCTACCAAGGGCAACAAAAGGGAGACTCTGTCTTTAAAAAAAAAAAGAAAAAAAAATATATCTAGAAAGAGAGAGAATTATATTTTTGTCCAGATTATTTTGCTGTATTTTTAGTAGAGACAGGGTCTCACTCTTGCTCAGGCTAGTCTTGAACTCCTGCTTTCAAATCATTCTCCCACCTCAGATTCCAAGAGTGCTAGGATTCCAGGCATAAGTCACCATGCTCAGTCTGCTTTTATCTTTATTTGGGCTTACTCTGTTCTCTTCTCAGCTTGAGTTTGTGTACTTATGTTTAAAAAATGCCCTTCAACCCCTATACCATAATACAGAAATAGAGCTCCTTCAGCCAGCCACAGGGGTTGGCAAAATAATTCCTAGGGTACACAAGTTAATAGTCCTGTCAATGCTATTGTTCCTACATTTCAAAGCCAATGTAATTCCACATAAACACAATTATGCTGAGGCAAACACTGTTGAAGAGTTTAAGAAATGCGTATACCTTGCTCTAAGAAATACAACTTGTGAGGTTCATGAGGCATGGCAATGTTTGTGGCAAACAGGACCAATGTGGGAATCCATTAATTAGATTCCTGGAGGTTGCTCAGCATGCAGTACAGGACAGAACTCCATGATGACTCAATTGACTGTCTCTACACACCACTGCATGTTGCTCTCTTTGAGCGCAAAGGGCATATAAGAGTAGAGTTACTGTCTAAGTGTCCCAGACATGGTTCTAAGCAGTTCACGTGATGCTGCATATAATGGTTACTATCTAGACTGGTCAATTTGGGTGGTGATAACAGTGTCTTACTGTAGTTAAGGTTATAAAATCAATCTCTACACTGAGTTAGCACCATATTAAAACAAAAAATAACCTTTTCATGCTACAGACTGTTGGTGACCTAGCTGTCTTATAAATGCATGCCACTGGTCATAACACAGACTGAGAGTGTCCACAACTCATCTTTACAAATGGAATCAAAACTCAAAGAACAACATGGATCCACATAGAAGGGTGATCATAAAGCCTAAAGTTTCAACCCTTGGAACTTATACCACCTGAGTGTAATTAGTTAAATGTCTTTATTTTTCTAGACCTGTTTGTGGCAAGTTTTCAAACTTTATGCTTTGTTTTTTCTTCCTCACTTTTCAGCTTCCTTTTGTTGTTCTTAAACAAGCTGGAAGCAAGACAATCTATAGTGGATTCTGGTTTCTCTCTTTTTATACTCCAAAATAGTTTATATAAGACAGATATTCTTATACTTGATCCTTGAAGGTTTGATAAATTTGTTCCAAAAATTATTCTAGGCTTTGTGTGTCTTTGACAAGAGGCTGAGGTGGTTAAAGTATGATTCAATTTCTTTAATGGTTATTGGGCTCTTCGACATTTTCCTCTTTCTTAATTTAGCTATTTTATATTTCCTTGGAAAAGCATCTAGGTAAATTAAGTTTTCAAGCTTATTGGCATGAAGTTGTTTAAAATAATGTCTTATGTTTTTAATATGTTTTATCTGTAATTTTGTTTTCCTTTTCCTTCCTAATACTCTTTATACCTACTGTTTTTTTCTTGGTCAGCTTGTCAAAGGTTTATTGCATTTTTTTTTTTTGTAGAGACAGAGTCTCACTTTATCGCCTTCGGTAGAGTGCCATGGCGTCACACAGCTCACAGCGACCTCCAATTCCTGGGCTTAGGCGATTCTCTTGCCTCAACCTCCCGAGTAGCTGGGACTACAGGTGCCTACCACAACACCCGGCTATTTTTCTGCTTTGCAGTTCGGCCGAGGCTGGGCTTGAACCTGCCACCTTCGGTATATGGGGCTGGTGCCCTACTTGATGAGCCTCAGGTGCCGCCTGGTTTATTGCATTTTATGTCTTTTCTAAGAGTCAGCTTCTAGTATTATTACTTATCTCTACTGTTTTCAGTTCACTAATTTCTACTTTCATCATTTTTTTTACTTTTCTCTCTCTGAGACAAAGTATTGCTGTGTTGCCCTGGCTAGAGTGCAGTGGCATCATCACAGATTATTGTAATCTGAAATTCCAGGGCTCAAATGCTCCTCCTGCCTCAGCCTCCCAAGTAGCTGGGACGACAAGAGTGTGCTATTACATCTGACTGATTTTCCTATTTTTAGTAGAGACAGGGTCTCACTCTTGATCATGCTGGTCTTGAACTCCTGCTCTCAAGTGATACTCCATCCTAGGATTACAGGTGTGAGTCACTATGCCTAGATTGTTTTTATCTTTATTTTATTTTATTTCTTCTACTTTATTTGAGCTTACTCTGTTCTATTCTTAGCTTGAGTTGAAAGCTTAGCTCATTTATTTTCATTCTTATTTCATTTTATTTATTTATTTTTTTGAGATGGAGTCTCACTGTGTCACCCTTGGTAGAGTGGTGTGGTATCACAGCTCACAGCAACCTCAATCTCTTGGGCTTAAGTAATTCTCTTGCCTCAGCCTCCCAACTAGCTGGGATTACAGGTGCCCACCACAACACCCAGCTATTATTTTTATTGTTTCGTCATTGTTGTTTAGCTGGCCCAGGCCAGCTCGAGCCACTGTGTCTGGCCACACTTTCTAAAGTACATTTTTTCTAATGTACTCAGCCCTACTATGAAGCTAATTTAAAGGTTCCATATTAAGACTATATCCCAACTGTAGCACAAGAATATGGGAAGGGAGGGAAGGGGGAAGGTTGGGATTGAGGGAGGTAATTGGTGGGGCCACACCTACAGTGCATCTTAGAAGGTACAGGCGGAACTTAGTAAATGCAGTATACAAATGTCTTCGTACAATAACTAAGAAAATGCCATGAAGGCTATGTTGAACAGTTTGGTGAAAACATTTCAGATTGTGTATGAAACCTGCACATTGTACCCCTTGATTGCACTAGTTTATGCAGCTATGATTTAATAATAAAAAAAAAAGAGAGAGAGAGAGAGGCTTAGGGAGGCAATGAGAAAACACACCCAATTGACACCTGACTCCATAGAGGGTCAGATTATTTTAAAGGACAAATTTATCCCTCAAGTGGCCCCAGACATTCAAAGAAAACTCCAGAAATTGGCTATAGTCCCAGAACATAACCTAGAGAATCTTCTTAAAACAGCCACTACTGTCTTTTGTAACCAAGATCTGGAGAGAAAGGAGGAAAAAGAGAGAAAGGAACAGAAAAGAAGGACAGCTCTAGTAATGGTACTCTGACAAACGAGCAACCTTCAGGGGCAGAGGGAAACCAGAGCAGTGAAAAATAAGTGCTTCCAATGTGGTCAGACTGGCCACTTCAGAGAAGACTGCCCCCAGCAGTACCACTGGCTGGGCAAGCCACCTGGCCCTTGTCCAGAATGCAAGGGTGACCACTGGAGGGTGGCCTGTCCCCAGAGGTGAAGGCCTCCTGGGACAGTGACCCCATAGGAGCCCAAACTGGACTGAGAGTGCCCGGGCAAATTCTCATGGCTCCAGCTTGTGTCATCACCCCTCAAAAGCCCCAGGTTTGCCTTATAGTGGAGCGCCAGGAGAGAAAATTTCTTTTGGATACTGGAGCAACTTTTTCTGTACTTTTCTCTAATCCTGGTCTTTTATCTCCCAAATCCATAACTATACAGGGGTGTCTGGACAGCCGGTTACCAAATTGTTCTCCCAACCTCTAAGCTGCAATTGGGATGAGTTGCTGTTCTCTCATGCCTCCCTAATCATCTCTGAAAGTCCTGCTCCCCGTTTGGGGAGGGACATACTAACTACAACAGAAACTTTTCCCTCCTGGAGATCTAGTCATGATTAAAACTCTTCCCTCTAATTCACCTTCCCTGACCCCAACTTGGGACGTCCCCTCTCCTGTTATCTTGTCTTCTTCTACTGTTAAAGTTATAGGAGTCGATTCCTGTATACATCATTCACACGTAAAGTCCTGGAACCCTCCATCTTCTATGGAGGCAGGCAATGAAGACAGCCAACCACAGACCACCTACACTTGTGAGCCAAAAGAAAGTTTGAAGTTATTATTTAGGAAACAGCAAGAAAAATCCTAATATAGTTTTCTTTTAGCATCACTGAATAAGTGCTT
>CAUYRH010040242.1:0-44138 GCA_963574655.1 Perodicticus potto | reverse complement strand
TGCATCTTACAAGGGTACGAGTGAAAATTACTAAATGTGGAATATAAATGTCTTCATGTAGTGATTAAAAGGCCATGAAGGCTATGTTAAATAGTTCAATGAAAATATTTCAGATTGTATATGAAGTCAGCACATTGTGCCTCATGGTTGCACCAATGTACACAATTGTGATTTAATTAAAAAAAAATAGTAGCAAGCTTCCCATGAGTTTTGCATAAATAAAGGAATCAGATATGTAAAAATAAACAAATAAAAATTTTAATATACTATGCATAGAACAAAGGAAAATAATTAAATAACGTAATGAGTATAGGAGAGCAATATTTTAAGATAATAAGGTTCTTCACTTTGGAACATTTTTGGTAGTCTAAAGCTGGTTTTCAGAGGAATATGGGGTATTTAGTCATTCACTTTGCAGCTTTGATCAAGTCTGAAAGTTGAAAATCTAACTATTGACCTGAAATGTGACTATATTGTTCATGTTATCAAGCAATTAACAAAATCAATTTTCGTAGTATCTTGACTAGGTAAATATTCTTACTTTAAAAGACGAACAAGTACTTGAACTCACAATCTTCATTATCTTCCTGTTTTACTGATAATTATTTTAATATCATTTAACTAACTAAAACAATAAGAATTCATTAATTCATTAAAAATTAAATAGATTTTGCAAATCTATTTAAAGCAGAAATAAAATCACTATTTTCTGAACAGTCACTACTAAAAGCAATTCATAACTTATGAATAATTTACCCCTAGTACTACTGGAAAAATATTAATAATCCTTATGTCCAAAATTAAAGCAAATATTTTTTCTGGAATTAATAAAGATCAAAAGAAAAAGAAAATTAATATATCAGTTTGCCTGATACAATAATAAAGGAGGAGGGTGTAAGCTTCTATACAGGCAGAGATTTATCTTCTTAGTTCTCTGCAATATTCTCAGCACCAAATGTGCTGCTTAAATATGCAAGTAATTCATAAAATTTTTTAAATGAATGAAAAATGAATCTGATAATCTGGAAACCAAGTCCTATTTATGAATCAATAGAATTGTGCTATGCAAAGAAAAATAACACATAAACTTAGCCTAAATGGTAAACTCTTTTATATCGTTCTGGTAACTGTAATCAACTTTTAGTCTACACAGTGCCCAAGTCATGTGATATCTTACCAGGTTCTTGAGGTTCCCAATGCTTTACTCCTTTTAATTCTTACTATTTTGAGGCCAGAAGTAAGACCAAATGAAGTTGCATGTGGAGCAACATGAAGCTAATAACCCTCTAAGAATAATTCAACAGTCAAGATTAATTCAATCTCAACAGTTTCCTACTATGGACTAATATTATACTCCAAGAAAAACAGGATATCATTAAAATAATAACAGCACTATGCTTAGAATTTTTTATATATATTTATACAGATAGATAGAGATGTAAATGTATATGTATATATGGGGGAGGGAGAGAGCTTACTTTTAAAACTCTAAAGTATAATTGGTTTAAGGTAGTTTGATGGCTCCCTGCTGTGACTAGTTAAGTTATAGAACAGAACAAAGCAATTTAAAGAATCACTACTTATGAGAAGGACAAGAAACCTAGAAGATTGCAGCCAAGTTGAAATCCTATAGGAGAAAACTTCAACTCCATGTTTTTCCAGCCTTTTGAATTTTGAGTTAGGTTTGCTGAGTTTATTTGTGGATACTCCATCTGTTCAGCACAGAGACAGCCTGGAGGATTATATTTAGGGGTGGCCACTAACTCCAGTCTGATGAGTCACTAACGCAAAACAGTACTAAGATCATGACTGAATTCATGTGATATACTGTTTATAAAATAAAGTTCAAGAATTTGCTTTGAAAAATTTGGGTCAGACCCCAAGCCTTTAAGTTTGGGAAAAATTAGATCTAAATATTTTTCTTGAATTAAAAGTTATGACCTAAATCAAAAATATATATATGGTTTGAGAAAAGCAATTATCTTGACATTTAAAAACTATTTAATATGCAGTAGAACCTCTGTAAGTTGACTACGAAAGAGACTGTAACAAACTCGTCAACATAGAAAGAAACTAGGCCTACTTTACTGGTGCACACATGTGGTACATCTCCAGTCTATGAACATTTGGTCAACTTAAGGAGGTGGTCAATGTAGGGAGTTGGTCAGCTGTGGAGATTTTACTGTATTTTAATCCAATCCCAATTCAAAATATTTAACATAACACTATTAAAGGAGAGTTTTAGTAAAGAGTTCAAAGATTTTTGTCAGTCTCTGAAAATTTCAAACTCTGAAATATTTATAGAGAGACAGTGAGACGTCAAGATAATGCATTTGGCTTTAACCTTGCTAAATTAAAGAGACATTATTTTAAACATTCCATGTTTCTGCTGCTTTCTGGTGGAGACGACTTAGTCTCACAGAGGGTCTAGTTCAGGGGTTCTCAACCTTCCTAATGCCGCAGCCCTTTAATATAGTTCCTATAGGTCATGACCCGTAGGTGAGAACCGCTGATCTAGATGATTTGACTGGTCAGGACAGACCAACACTATTTTCCAGATTCAGCTTTAACTTGTATCACTGGAATATTTGAAGGGGTTGATCATTCTCTTTGTGTCAAGTTTGTAGTTAGCAAAATACACAAGGTCTGACAATTGAGTTTGCAAATTCATCCTAGAAAAAGTGCTACATACCTCATTGCTGAATATCACTGCAGTCACCTTTGGGAGGCTACTCACTAACACCAGTACCGAGTCCACCCTTCAAAACAATTTTGGAGCCCTTTTTTTTTAGAATGGCTATCAAAGTTGTCATATTACCCTTGCCATCCTGACTGTCATCAAAATGTCTTCCTTTCAATATTTCCTTTCTCTTGGGGTAAAGAAAAAAGTCACTGGGGGCCAGATCAGGTGAGTAGGTGAATAGGGAGGGTGTCGGCACACTGTTATTTGTTTATTGGCTAAAAACTCCCTCGCAGACATTGCCATGTGAACTGGTGTATTGTAATGCAAGAGCCATGAGTTCTTGGCCAAGATTTTCAGCCAGGATTTTCCTAACCCTTTCTCACATTTACTTGGTCTGCTATGCTTCTCAGAGTCAGCCAACAATTTTGACACATAATTTGACAAATTTTCGCAATGTTTTGTCAGTTTTGTTAGTTACTGGCTGCTCTGACTTCTCTTCATCAGCAACACTTTCTCTCCCCTCAGAAAACCATTTGATCTATTTGTATACTGCGATTTTCTTCATGACATCATCTCTGTAAACTTGGACTAACATGTCCCTCATTTGACTTCTGCTCATGCCAAGTTTAACATGAAATTGAGCAATGTTTGTTGGATGCTCTAATTCAAGCTTCGACATGCTCACGATGGCACACAAAAACAGGCAACAATGAGGAATGCCCTTCAGCAAGACATGACCGCAGGTCAACGCATGCACTACTGTGAGACATTGATATATCAAGGTTATGGAACCTCACCATGTGGTTTGTACAGTGCTGTCAATGTAAGTACACAGTGACAAGTTCATAAACCTAATTGTCAGACCTCACTATGGAAATGACATATGATGCTCCCTTGTTCTCTTATTTTTATAAGAAGGAATTGTACACTTACCCCTCCTCAATTAGCATAGAAAAAGTAAGCATCCTCCAAATCACACCTCCAAACATGACATATGACCTTTGTTTTCCTTTTTCATTTTACCCTGCGTGGTTATTCTAGTTCAGATTCCTTCTTCTGTGATTTTTCTGTTTGACCCCATGCTTATTATTTTTAGAGCTCCTGTATTAGGGAGGTCACAACTTTTGTGATTTCTTAGATTTCAGGAGACTGTTTATGTAATGTGCCTGCTTTAGAATATAATTTTTCCAAGACAGATTGTTCATCTGCTTTATTCTGGCACCTTTTTGACTTGGATTTGGTTAAAAGCAATTTTTCTTCTAAATGTTACTCAAATTTTAGTGGAAATTATTTCCTTTCCATGACCCCATACAATTTTTTCATATTTTTTAAAATTTCCGAACATGTGAGGGTACAAATGTTTAGGTTTTCACATTTTTAAGAACAAGGTGGGGATGCGAGCAGATGGCCTGTTAGCTGGTTGATCCTGGGACGTGTGTACCCCTCTAGCCTACAAGGTGCCCACTTCTGCTCTGGGCTAACAGCAGCACTTTACACAGCAACAGTTCTGGGCATTGTACTTTTCTTTTCTCTGACACATGAAAAATAGCTGCAGAAGTGACTTCTGTTCCGCCGTGTGGCAAACTAAAAGCTTGAATTATATTAAAAATGTCATAAATCTGTTTTCTTACCTGGCCCTACTTTCTCTGCTACCCTTTGATAAGCAGCTTGAGGATTTTATACCCAACCAGCTACGAACCAAGATTTTTGTCTTTCTAGGGAAGGGACGTTGGCTTGGCCCTGAACAGCGCGTGCTGCCTGAGCACTGCACGGGAATGGGCTCACTCGTGACTTCTCTGAGCCAACTCCAGTTGTCACTGCTTTTGGCAGCCTGTCTTCCTAGATTGTGTTTGACGATTTGGCTATTTTCTAGTTTCACTCAAGGGAGAGTTTATTTCCTGTATTTTTATGTTGGTTAGTTATAGAAAGAAGCAGCAGGCAGAGACAGCCTTACTTCACCTGGTGTTGCAGATTACATTTAAATATGGTCAGGGCAGTGTCTTTTGAAATTCCGATGAGCTGCCTGCTGCTAATACAGATAGATGTTCAATCTACTAAGGAAGAATGATATGTCTCTGTTGTAGGGAGCAGCAACACATGATTTCTTAGTTTCCCTCCCTATTCCTTACAAGTGCAATGCCATGAAAGAGGGTGGTGCAGTAAGGTGATACATACTTACACATGGAGACATGGTACATGTGACTCCTAAATTCATTTTCACTTGATTATGCATTTAAAATATTTAAAATCCATACGTCCTCAAAAAAGTAATCTCCCTTTTGAGGTGCCCAATTTAGAGAAATCAAAAGCTTTTTAGCTGTTCCCCTCTGTCACTATCCACTCACCAATCTAAACACAGGCCACTCCATGGGTACTGCCCCATTTGAGCCCTTTGATAGGAAGAAATGGATCATTTCATAAAGTCGTACATACGAAAATGTCAAAACCAGTATACAAAAGAAAACAAAAGGTAAACAGCTTTCCTTTGTAACTAACCCTCTAGCTACTAAACTTACAAGAATTAACAGTCTTGGTTCATAATGCTGCTCCTTTTGATACTTCCTATACTATAAGGTGTGCACAAACATAAAAATAAAGATGCTAATCATTTAAATTACTAGTATATAAATTACTAGTGTAAGGATAAAGAAGACTAAAAGTCAACAATAGTTGATCTATTCTTGGATTGCAATGAACTTTTATACTATGAATTTATTTTGTATTTATCATAACTATAACTGATATCTGTTGAACAATCCAAATACCCTTTCAGATAATATAGTATGATTGATTTGTGTTTTGTATGATATAATGTAGATAAATGTAAGAATTGCTATAAAGTGCGTATCCTTTAAAGAAAAAAAAAAGAAAATGGAGTTATCAATAAAAAAAGTTTTTCTTTTGTTCTTTTTGAACTAACTGAGTCCTATCATTCAGGAATAGTTTATGGCACTAACTGAATAAATAGATATGGGCTTAAAGATGGCCTTTCCAAGCTGGGATGGTAGCCTTTCTCATTTAAAAAATTGGTTTGGTGACCCTGTGCTATTGCATGATTTCTGAAGGCCAACCTTCCCTCTGAGTAGATTTATCATTTAGAACCACCTGGGTACTTAGACTCCCATTCACTCTCTTCAAGGAGAATGTTTCTCTTCAAGGATTTAACTAGGTTTAAAATCTACTGGCAGTAGCAACTACCAAGCCTTATCTCAAACTATGCTGTGAGAGAGCGCATCAAAGTTAACTTGAAAGGCGATTCTTACAGCCGTGCCTTGATTCGGCATCTTGAATTTCTCAACACTGCAGTTTTCACTTTTAGGTGAAAAAAAGAATTCAGAGAGAAAAAAATATCAGTATTCAGCAAGAGAAAATGACATGTAAAGGAATGGCAAGAACTAGAAATGGTGAGCACAGGAAGTGACAGGTAAAGGAATGGCGGGAACTAGAAATGGGGAGCCTAGGAAGTGACAGGTAAGGAATGGCAGGAACTAGAAATGGTGAGCACAGGAAGTGACAGGTAAAGGAATGGCAGGAACTAGACATGGTGAACACAGAAAGTGACAGGTAAAGGAATGGCAGGAACTAGAAATGGGGAGCCTAGGAAGTGACAGGTAAGGAATGGCAGGAACTAGAAATGGGGAGCCTAGGAAGTGACAGGTAAGGAATGGCGGGAACTCTGCAGACTGCTGCTAGGATGCCAGAATCTGGTTTCAGAATCTTCAATGGATGCTCTCAGGAAAAGGGGTGAACAGAACCTTCATGTTTTACCAAGGCTCATTTCCCAATGTCTCTTTGAAACGGAAGAATTAACATTAACAGATGTGAAGGAGACTCTCAACTGAGCAGTGAGACAGCTCTAACTCTCCCTCCTTTGTAACTCATCTACTTACCATAAAATTTGCAGAAATATGGCTCTTGAGGACATATGTACCAATTTACCTCATTTTGTTTTCTCACTTTTAACATAGTATTAAAAAAAGAAACAAACAGCAACAACCTTGAGTTTTTACTCCTGAATTTAACTGAATTTACTTCATTTTCCCTTTCTGCTCCTCATTCCACAATTATATATATGTCTATATATCCCTTTCTAAATACTTCCAATTCAGATCATCTGTCCCAGCAATTAATAATGTAATCTTTTTATTTGGTAAACTGTTTTGTTTTCAAAATTAAACTGTAGCAGAGCAGAATGAGTTAATAGAAAGAACATTGATTTAAGTAGGAGTTTGGACCCTAAGTTTAGAGGTCCAGATCTGTCACTTTTTTACAGGCTGGCTTTATTCAAATTGCTTCACCTCTCCATGCCTGATAGGCCGATATGCAAAGCGAGGATGCCGTCTTGACTAACTTAAAGTGTTGCTTTGGAGATTATTTCAGGGGCTTCTTTGTATTTTTTTTTTCTCTGCTTTGTTTCAGACTTTTCTAAATAACTAACAAGACATATGCAATAAAATTAGGCAATTAAGACAAAATTAAGTCAAGTCAATGACTAAACTGAAAGTAGATTTAAATTGGTTCTCAGTTCTTAGAAGTCAACACAGAAGGAGAAACTAAAGTGGTAATATGATCAGAAAGAGACAAACGAGCATTCTTTTCTCTCTGTCTCTTTGTCACACACACAGTACCCAGCAACACAGGACACAACTTCCCTTGACTAGTCATCAAAGCGGTTGTCTAAATTAGAAATGTATCTTCACTTTATGCTGCTATGGAAATGCAGGCACATTTTCTGTCTTTTTCTCTTAGGAATTTTCATATCATCTAGCTTCTCACAAAACTCAGGTAGTGCTGTTAGTTAAAGCTTGTCTAAAATCATGAGCTTCAACATGTACAGCTGCTCATATGACCATTAGGTTATGTAGCCTGTCAAAACACAGCTCCATTCCAAAAGGTCAGCTTTGCCGTTTTTCTGTGAGCAGTACTTATTTTTCTGAGATGCTTGGTTCTGTCATTCTCTCAAGTATCCAGGAATAAGACTTTTTGATGATCTAAATTTATAGAAGTCCTACGTTCAAGGGAGAGGGTTCACATCTTCCATTAGCCCTATGAACTCTCCATTCTAGCTTTAACAGCCGTTCTCCTCATTGGCCATTATCAAGGCAAATGGAATTAAAGAGTGAGTAAACTATGTGAGGTATATTCAGAAAGAACTAGTAGAAGATTAAATTTGAAAAGAAAGGAGGGAAAGAATGAGAGAAAAGAAAGGAAGAGAAAAGTCAAAAAGTAAGCTATGTTAAGAAAGTAAAAATTTAAGAACCAAAGCCAAATAAGATATTAACATAAAGCACTAAAAATCTAAAAAACTTAAATGAAGAATACCTAATATTTGTTAACCATATTATAAAATTAAATAAAAATGATTAAATAAAGTGAAAATAGCTTATCAATTTAAAGGATTGGAAAGTTTCAAACATGAAATGAGAAATGTAAAAAATAACATTTGGAAAAGTAATAAAAAGAAGTAAGAGTAAAAGCATAAATCTTTGGACTGGATATTCACTCCAAGGCTCTTTATTTTGCTCTGTAGTAAATGATGTATAAATAAAAGTTTGTTTATTCTTATTAACAGCAACATTAACTACTTTTTAGCTAGAAAGCAGAGAGAAATGCTAATCTTCACACTTAAGAAATGTTAACTAAGAAGACAGGTGGAACTCGTAAATGTTTTCATGAAAATACATTTACTCTTAGAAGTAAAATGTCATATTAATAACACAGTAGCTCATGGTTTCTCATTGATCTAAGAAACTAGCTGTGAAGTACCCCATTTATACTTTTAGAGGGTTTTTTCCCCCTCAGGTTCATCACAGTTTTTACTCCAGTTTTAAATCTACAGAAATAAGTTTAGGTTTTTATTTATAGTTGATTAAATCATAATTTCTAAATCAGCAGGGCAAAGAAAAATTCTGGCTATGAAAGGAAATAAAGTATTGTTTTGTTTGTTTGTTTCTCTTGTCAAAATTTGTTTCACCTTAAAAGTTATTCCCTCAATGATCAGTCTCATCAAAATTTTCCAAACCTTAACAACTACTTTTTATACACTAACATTAAGAAATTTTGCAGATAGGATTAGCATTCTGTGAATTTTTTATAGATTTTTGTACATTGATACTGCAAGTACTAATTGCTGTTTTCACATATTTTCTAATTTAAGAGAATGGCCATACTTAAAGTTGATTAGTGGGAAAAATGGGGGGGGGATGTCGCTCTGTGGTTGATTATTTTTTAAAAGGAAAAAATATGTAACAAGCTCACCCAGATTTAGATAGTGACTGAAATATTTGAGTTATTTATCAGAAATATTTTGAAAAGGCATGATATTTGCCTAAACTGTGGAGTGAGAAGTAGTTCTTGAGTCATGAAAAAGGGATAGAAAAAAGCATCAAGATTGTTAAATTGTCTCTAGTGAAAGTACTTCATATTTTTTATTAATATCACTTTCAAAAACATGTGTCTGTTCATGTATTTTTCAGGAGAGTCTAAAAATGAACAGAGTGCAGAGACTAGGATCTAAATTATACATTTAAGTTAAATCAAACTTACAGTTTTTTTTAATGTCACTGGTCAGAGAGAGCCAAGTGAAATTAAAAAAAGAAAATAATACAGAAGATCAAGGAAATAAAAACTTATGTTTTTAAGATTAAGAAAATTGATAGCCCTTTTTCTGGATTAACCAGGAATAGAAGATAAAGGGCCCCAGTAAGCTCAATAAGAAATAAAAAGGGAGTTATTACAACTGATGTCACTTAAATACAAAATATCATATCTGAATACTATGAAAATCTCCATGCATATAAACTCAACGATGTAGAAAAAGTTAATACATTCCTGGAAACACACCACCTACCCAGACTCAATCAGGAAGAAACAAAACACCTGAACAGACCAGTAATAAGCAATGAGATTGAAGCAGTAATACAACATCTTCCAACACAAAAAAAACCACATACCAGACAGATCCACAGACAATTTTTATCAGACACTAAGAAGTGTTCATATCCATATTGCAAAAATTATTTCATAACATTGAGAAGAAGGGAATCCTCTCTAACTCATTCTAGGAATCCAGTTTCAACTCGATACTAAACCCAGGAAAAAACACAGCAAAAAAGAAAAGTATAGGTCAATATCCCTTCATGAATATAAACACTGATATCCTCAATAAAATACAAGCAAATCTAATTGAATAGCCCATCAAAAAAATCATCCACCATATCCAAGTGAGCTTCATCCTAGGAATGCAAGGATAGTTCAACACATGTAATTCAATAAATGCAATTCATCACATTAACAGATGCAAAAATAAAGATCATATGATCATCTCAATAGATGCAGAATAATGATTTGACAAAATTCAGCACCTTTACATGATAAAAATCTTCAATAAATTAGGCATAGACAGAACAAATCTCTAAATTGTAAAAGCCATGTATAACAAACCAAAAGCATTTCCACTAAAACTAGCATATGACACAGATGCCCATGGTCCATTCAAGATAGTGCTAGAAATTCTAGACAGAGCAATAGGGAAGAGAAAGAAATTAAGGGTATACAAATTGGGAAAAAGGAGGTTTATATATCACTTTTTATTTACGATATGATCTTACATCTAGAAAACTTCGAAGATTTGACTAAGATACTCCTGTAATTGATAAGTTCAGCCACCTCTCAGGTAACAAAATTAATATACACAAATCAGTATACTGTACACTGATAACAGTCAAGTTGAGCATCAAGTCAAAAAACTCAATACCATTCAGAATAGCTACAAAGAAAATAAAATACTTAGGAAAATAATTAACCAAGGAGGTGAAAGATCTCTATAAAGTCAACTATGAAACAGTGAAAAATAAATTGCAGATGATACAAACAAAGGGAAAAACATTCATGCTCACGTATTGGTAGAATCCACATTGTTAAAATGTCCACACTACCCAAAGCAATCTACAAATTCAATCTGATCCCCATCAAAATGTCAATAACATGTTTCACAGGTCTTGAAATAATAGTATGACTTTTGTGTACCAGAAAAGAGCCCAAATAGGCAAATAAATCTTAAGTGAAAGAAACAAATTTGGAGGCATCACATTACCAGACTTCAAACTATACTGCAAGGCTATAATAAGCAAAACAGCATGGGATTGATACAAAAATAGAGACATTGACCAATGGAACAGAGCAGAAAACTCAAGTATAATACTATCCACATATAGCCAACTGATCTTTGACAAACCAGACAATAATATACCCTGGGGAAAAGAATAAATATACCCATTTATTTTATTCAATAAATGGTGCCGGGAAAATTGGATAGCCACATGCTGAAGAGTGAAATACTATCCATGTATCTGATATCTCACAAAAATTAATTCAAAATGAAAGACTTAAGTGTAAGTCATGAAACCGTAAGAATTCTGGTACAAAATGTTAGAAAATCTCTTCTAGATACTGGTGAAGGCAAATAATTCATGAAGAAGATTCCAATGACAATCACAGCAACAAGGATAAAAAAGTGAATAGGACTTGACTCAATTAAAAAACTTCTCCACAGCCAAAGAAATAATCAAGAGAGAAAAGAGACAACCTATAGAATGAGAGAAAATATTCATCAGCTCTACATTCAACAAAGGGCATCTAAACAAAATCCATAAAAACCTCAAGCAAATTGGCAAGAAAAGAAGTCAAACAATCCTGTCAAAAAGTGGGCCAAAGACAAGAATAGATGCTCTCCAAAGAATATAGACAAATAGCCAATAAATACAGAGAGAAAAACTCAACATCACTAGTCACCAGGGAAATACAAATTAAAAACCACAATGAGATATTGCCTATCCCTATTAGAATGGCTTTTATTAAAAAGTACAAAACCAGTAAATAAATGCTGGCATGGATTCAGAGAGAAAGGAACACCTCCATACTGTTGGGGGGACTGCAAATTAGAACAACCTTTATGGAAAACAGTAGGGAGATTCCTTAAAGAACTAAGAGTGGGCCTACCATTTCACCCAGAGGTCCTTCTACTAGGTATTTATCCAAAGGAAAACAGAAACCTGTACTCAAATCTTTACTGCAGCATAATTAACAAATTCAAACATGTGGAATTAACCCAAATGCCCATTAATTCTTGAGTAGATTAACAAAATGTGGTATATGTATACCATGGAATACTATTCAGCCATGAGGAAGCATAACTAAATGCCTTTTCCAACAATTTGGATGGAACTGCAGAACATTATCCTAAGTGAAGGACCTAAAGAGTAGAAAAGAAAATGCCACACGTATTTACTATTAAACTGGAATTAACCAATGAGCACAGATGTGCACGGAGGAAAGCGAAACTCAATGGAAATCAAACAGGGGTCAAGGTGAATGAGGAGATGGGTGAAAACCTACTAAGAGTCACAGTGAGCACTATCTGGGTCATGAGAACACTCATAACCATTAATCAAGTATTATAAAAGTCATCCATGTAACCAAAAATATTTATATCCCTGTAATAACTTGAAATTTTAAAAACCATTGAAAAATTATCTTTTCCTTAGGAGGGAAAATATCAAAGGATGAATAGATAAGCTATGTACATATAAGGGTTAATCATCCAAATTACCCAAATCAAACTTTGAATTATCTTCAATTTGTATTCAGATACTGAAAATTAGAATATTATACCTTTTTTACATTTGCTTCTAGATTTTTTTTTTTTTTTGAGGTTTTTGGCCACGGGTGCTGGGTTTGAACCCGCCACCTCCAGCAAATAGGGTCGGTGCCCTACTCCTTTGAGCCACAGGCAGCGCCCTGCTTCTAGAATTTTTTAACAAAATATATTTCATTGATTTTGGCAAAATTATAATTTCTCTGAGAATATAAATACTGAAAATACAGATGAAAATTTAAATTCTACCCTCAAATCTATCATTCTTTTAACATTACCTGAACTCAATCCCACATATCTCTTAATGTCACTATTCTCCACGTTTCTCTGGCAAAAATACAGATGGGAAAAGCATGGGTGGATGGAAGGATAGATGGAGATGACCTTTAACATGGTGATGGTGGTATCATTCTCATTTTAAATAAAATATTTTGTCTTTAGTTTCCCTTGAACTTCAGAGAAGGAAGAGACACCACTTAGGTTAAGGAGAGAGAGAGGGTATGGGCGAGAGGCTAAAAAAGAAGAAGAAGCAGAGGAGGGAAGGGGACGCGAGAAGCAAAAGAGAGAAGAGAATGTAAAAACGTTTGACAATACAGTTAATTTTTAAACCACATATTTCAATTTTAACTCTGTTGAATCCTTGTTTAAAATATGAGTGTATTACCCACACTCTCATCTCCTTGTTTGAATAATGCACAATATTATTTATATTGCCCATGTTTATAATATACAGGTTTTGTTCTGTAATCCCAGGCTCCATAGTTTTTTTCTTAATCATTCTGTGTGAAACTGGATCACCATTCATTGTTATCATGGCTTCTTTGATTTCTTAGGGTTTATTTCTATTTATCTTTTAACTGGAAGTATGTCATGGTCAAGCTTATTAATTCCAAAAGAAGGGCTCCTGGGTATAATTATGTTAATTTTCTTAATTTTTTATTATTTGGGAATACCTACTTACTGTCCTTTGGCATAAATAACATCTTGGCTGTAGAATTCCTGGTCGCACTTTTATTTCCCTACAGTTAGGAAATGTTATTTTATTACCACTTGCATCGAAAGTTGGAAATATCTCCAGCTAATCTAATGTTTTCCTTCCTGTTAAGTGACTCTTTTTGAGGAGGATTTTTGGGGTTTAGTCATTAGGTTGACTAGGTCATGTCTTAGCATTGACTATTCTATCTAAAATTTGCTCAAAATGTACCACATTTTTTTAATACTTAGATTCAGTATTTATTTTCAAGAACGATACTACAGTATTAAAATGTATCTTCCCTTGCATTTGTTGGGTCTTTATTTCATAGGCATGAATGATCTTTATTCTGTATTCACTTTGGCTTGCATCCATATCTCCTTGTTTTACTTTGTTTTAATTATTTTAATTAAAACAGCATTCATTATATTAACTCAATGTTTTTCTAGATATCGCTTATTTGAATTGTAGTCAAGTCAATTTTACTTCTGTTTTATCTATCGCTGTTCAGTCTATGTTCTTCCATAGTTTTTTTTTAACTCATGTAGTTGTTTCATCTCATTTTTCAGCTCATTTGTATAGAATTCACATTCTCAATATGTTATTGAATAACATGAAGTAATTGTGAGGAATTGCATTCCGTTCCACGAGTTACTTTTCTTCTGTGTTGGACATTTGGTCTTCCTTTCTTTGATCATATTGATAGTTCTATCTGTTCTGATAAACTATGAGAGAGATGTTCTTTCCTCTTCCCACTGACAGCAGTTGTGTGTATCTTTCAAAGTTGCAGTTGAAAGATACTGCAAAAGATACTGTCTTTTTCTCTTCCTGTCTCTCTCCCTTTCTGTTTATCTATGTTTATTGTATTAGCTTATTTCCTTTTTTGGACAGTGTTGGTAATTTTTTTATAGAACCATTTATGGCTCATTTTATTAGGTATCAGAGTGCAAAATTTTAATACTATAAAGATATTTTAAGCATCTTAACCCCAAAGTCACAATTTAATCTGTAAAGTTCTGCATAAGCATTATTAATGGTTATCAAACATGCTATATATAATTTTTAATGTTATTATAAATAAGCTTTATAAACTATGTCTTTTTTTGATATAACATCCTACATTTAAAAAAATTTCTCTTATTAATGATAGAAAATTTATCATATTGAATTATGATGGTCTTTAAATATATGCCCAGACTTTCTTTCTTCTGATTATTTCAAGGAGGTAAAATGACTTTTGGAGATCTTCAGTGTGGTAAACAGAAGTTTCATTAAACACAGATTTCATAGAGATAGTTTATCTCCTTTGTGATATTGTTGACTAATGCATAAAAAATAAGCAATTTATTTGCATTATGCAATGAGCCAAGTTTTCTTTCCCTATATGGAAAGGACAAAAATACATGTTTCAAATCCATTTATGAATTTTTCATTTCAGCCCTGGTTATTGGAATCTATTATAGCAGGTTTTGTAAGTTCTTGAACTTTAGTCCCTTGGTTACTAATCCCTTGGTTTCCCAGATACATTGATAGTTTATATTCCCTCTTTCTTTTTAAAAGTTGGAGGTTAAAAATTATATATCGAATACCACATATTTACAAATGTGTTATAATCATGAATGTCTAGATTGATCTAGTTATTTTATTGTAGCCTTGACCTCTGTATTAAAAAACCCTCTTTTAATTCAGTCTTTTATCCTTAATTAGTAAGGACTCCACAGATGAAAGCCACTTTGTAAATGGGCTCAGGAGTGTTTAAACAGCTTAACTATCACTATAAACTAATATAGAATACATTAAGTTAATGTAATGTAGGAAAAGTTCAAAATATGATAATGGATCTCTGACAAAAATACTCCAATTATTTTATGTAATTACTAGACATTTATATTAGTATACACCTAATAACTGGTATATCTTTAAAGACCATTGACAAACCCTTAAGCTGTTGTAAAAAACCTCATAGATACCACCTGAAATTTTCTTTCTTAGGTAAATAAATGCATTTTAGCTTCCTTAAACATTTTGATGTAAACAAACAAACAAAAAAAATACAAAACTAAAAGCTATACCATTTGTACCAACATCATCAGCAGCATCTATTTAATAGTGTTCCTCTAGTAGGAAAAAAAAAGCTACATAAGTATATTCTATCCTTTTTTATAGCTTTCAACATTTTTTTTTTCTTTAAACAAAATGTAGCCTTCATTGCTGTGCCCGTATCAGTGCAGGCTGTCAACGAGTAGATTACTAATTTAGCATTTAGCTGCAAATGAATTAATACTGTCCTCATCTCCCATTAATTTTGTTAGAATTTTGTTTTAAGTAGAAAGTGCTAGCTCTGAGTATGGAATAATGAGTTAGTTCTTTAGACTCAATGAACTAAAATGCCAGGAATGGAAACCATGTCACTTTTGTGACTGGAATATTAAATGGTAAGCCCTGTAAACTGCTCAGCAGCTAAAACGTCCCCAGTGCAGATTTGATCAGTTTCACTGAGTTTCGAATTTCATTTCATACCTGAAATTATGTATCGTTTGCATCCTATGTATTCTAGAGCCCAGAATTTTTTCCGATAAAGCTCTTCTTCATTAGTGTCCATAATTTATTTTTACTCACGGATAAAGCTTTAATCTTTTATGCATTCATGACAAGCCAAAGCAGAACAAATTATGACATATCATTGTACGATAATATCTGACAGAAATTGCCTAGAGTAAATATAAAGAAAAATGCATTTGGGAAAAAAGCAATTAACTTGTGTTATAATTGAGTAAAGATTTCATAACCTGTTTTGTTTTCAAAAAAATTAAAGCCTGATAGTTAATAACCATAAGGTTGAAATAAATGAATGGTTTCATTCATTTTTGTGGCAAAGTATTTAATAATGTATTTCATTGTGTAGTGATTTTATCATTCTAGGTAAAAAAAAAAAGTTTTCGTTACTGGAGAAAATATGAAATCTGAAATGTTATTGTTCTGAGAAAAAACATGTAGGGAATGGAAAACAATTAAAATCTTAAACATTTCTGTTAGTATTTTGGTTAAATATGTGATTGCATAAGATAATTCTCTGTTATACATATCTCTGTAAGGGATGCACTTCTCTTTATCTGCCCACGTTGGGAATATTTTTAGTATTTGTCAATTAAAGTATGTTCCAAATACCATTGTTGATTAGTAACTGAACAGGTTATTCTCACTAGGAGTTGCAAAAAAGTGACCTAAAATGACATGAGAAATGATTGAAATCACATGTGAAATATACTGCTTATAATAAAATAAATGTCACATAATGAAGTAATGTAGATTATAATTACTATAGTTCTGATTACTTCCACTCTCTCAGTACCAAGGAAGCAGTCAAAGCCTTCACCCTGTTTGTGCAAGCAGAATTTTCTTTGACCCAGTGTTGGGCAGATCTTTTATTAATCATCTTAATTCTTAATTTTGTACCACCTGCTCATGTCTTGCAGTGTTTGTTTCATAGTGATCTGAGTAGGGATGCTACATCCTCCTCCCAGGACGTTTTCTCAAGTTGCTCCTGTCTTTGATTGATGAAGATCTGTGTGCAGGCCTCTAGTAATTGTCCCTACTTGGAGTTTCCTTCTGCTGAGCAATGGCCGCAGATCTCTGGGTATGACTCGTAGTTTTCTGGAAATAGATTCTCTCTGTTTAGTTTGCATTTTTGCAGGCTCAAGAGTTCAGCTTTGCAGTTAGATAGAAGGAACAAGGTCAGGAGATCTATTATACAGCATGGTAACTATAGTTAATGATATGTTGTATGGTTGAAAAATGCTCAAGGTGGACGTTAATTGTTCTCAACACAAATATGATAACCATGTTAGGTAATGTCTTTGTTAATTAGATTTCACCATTCCATGGTGTATATGTACTTCAAAACATCATGTTGAACATGATGGATACATACAATTTTATGTGTCAATTTAAAATATTTTTAACGTTTTTTTTTAACTTGGCGTTTGTTGGAGCTTCATTTGTTTGCAGAGAGAGGAAACAAGCCTATAAGGAAATGCCCTCCTACTAGTAAAGGGTCTGGCTATGAAGGTAAGAAAAGCCCTGACAGTGCCAGCATTTCACAGATTTCAAGTTTTCTCTTCTATGCTATTTCAACATCTCATCTATGCTAGATGTTATCCACTGCATACCTCATTCCAAACTCCATTCTCTGCAACTCTGAAGCTAGGACACACGCTTCTCTCTGGTTTTGTTAACATGCCTTTCTGACTGGACACCTGACCACCCATCCACCCCACCCTACCAAGCCCCACCCAACTGCTGACCTCAGGGGCTCCCCTAGCTTTGTCTTTGTTTTCCTGGGCAGGGATATTCTTAGAGAACCTAAAAGAACCGCTGCTCTCGTTTGGTCCTTCCATAGAAACCCACTTCCCAGACCTGCTCTTGCAGGGAGTTTCTTACTTCCTTTTTGTGCCTTCTGAGCTAGACCCAGGAAAGCTTTGGTGAGGAAGGAAATTGCTTCCAATCTTATTTTGACATAAAAGAGCTTCCTCTGTACCCCAAGTCTTTTGCTGTGTTTTATATTATTATCAAGTCTTTTATGAAAGCTCAAATTGCTGTTTTACTTGTTTATGCCTGTGCTTCTTAGTAGGCACAAACTCAAAATTCTTTAATGTCTATAGCTGTGGTGACTGTTTACCAGGCTTTGCAAAAGATATCAAGAACTTATTTTAAATATTTGTATTTAAATATTTGGAAGTAGCAAATACAGAATCAATGAATAGTGTCTTCACATAGTTTCATGTACACTATCCTTAGGAAATTGTACCAGAACATGAGCTTTGTGATCCATAAAGTCATAAAATTAATTTCAACACTTTAGAGAAAAAAATCTAATAGTATTTATGTATTTAATGTAATTATTTCTAGTAGTGTGATTTCTTTTTTTAATTTCAGGTTAATGTGAGGATACAATCAAATCACAATATTTGAATTTGTTAGGTAGAATCTCTCTTATAGTTAATGCCCTGCACCCAAAAGGTGCGCCATTTACCCCTACATTGTACCCATTAAGTGGGAGCACCCCAAATCCCCCTCCCCTATTCTCCATTCCTTCATTCCCCCTTCCTCAACTTGAATTGAAATGAATTTACCTCCTATGTAGGAGGAAAACTCATGTGGGCATGAATTAGATCATCTGATGGCTTCATATTCAGTACTGAGTACATTGGATATTTGCTTTTCTATTCTTGTGAAATGTGTTTCAGTTCCATCCATGGTAATACAGCGATGTGATTTTCAGTGATGTCTTAAAGTAAATATATAAGGCTACACTTGTATACTTTGGTATGAGCAAATGTTTTTATTCCTCACTTTGCATCAATATTAAACAATAATTTTTGTAACAGCATGCTAGAAGATAACAAACTTCACTCTTCAAAGAACAATGGAAAATGATTACATTATAACTCATGGGCTTAAATTGCATTGCCAAATATTAAGAATGTATTGGATTAGTAATAGTTCTAGATGTTTGTATTACTGAAAAACACAAAAAGAACACAACCATTTAGAAGTGTTACTTTAGACAATAGAATGACAAATTTTTATCTTAGAATAAAAAAGGGTGATAAAACTGTACCTATTCCTCATAAAACTGAGAAAATATTGAGTAGCTAGTATAGACCAGTGATTCCACACATTTTGGTCACAGAAATTATTGAGGATCCCAAAAATTATGTGTTTACTTGGATAATATCTATTAATAGAAATAAAACTGAGAACATTTAAACATATGTATTGATCCATTTAAAAATAAAAATAAATTCATAATAATAGCAATAAGATATTTTATGAAAAATAATTGTATTTCCCAAAACAATGAGAAAAATGGCATTGTTTTACATATTTGTTGTAAAACAAATATGCTGTGTGTTGTAATATGCTCTTCTGGTTATGCACAAGAAGGAAATCAAGCCTCACACAGATAAATACTTCAAAAGAGATGAGTTTTTAAATATAATTTTCAAATAACTATGGATATATTTTGTGCTACTCTAAAACTCAACAAGTGATATTATTAAGAGGTATCCCAGAAGTCCCCCATAAAGTCACCAAACATAGGGAAAATGGGAAATTTTACAAAATATTTACAAAATACTGTTCAGGTGTTGGCTGCCACTTTGTAAAATTTTGTAATGAATATTTTGTAAAGGTACATTCAGAATGTCCCATATCTCCTATGTATGGCAACTTTATGAATTTTGGGATACTCTGTAGTTTCTTAAAAGTTAGCTACAATGTGGAATCTGAAAACACATCAATACACACTCCAGACTCATTCCATTAGAATTCACTGATTCATATTTCATCACCTGTGGATCTTTTACCTGTGCATTATTTTTGACTTTGTGGACCCTGAGAGAGTCTTAAATTTCCCAAGAGATTCCTGCACCACAATTGAGAACCACTGAGCTAGTCATTGCTTTTGCAAAACAAGAACAGGGCATGAAATAAATCCTATTATCATCCATTGGTAGGTTATGAATCTGATTCTAGTACAGTGGATAGTGCCTAACTATAGTTTTGCTGGCCCAGGTTTGCAGCCCAACTTCACCACTTACCATCTGTCTGGTTAAATAAAGCGTTCTATGCTCTTTTTAGTGTATCACAGTCATGCAAATATAAAATTGTGTAATATTTCATTTTCAAGAGACCATAGCAAAATTACCTCTTCTCAGTTTCCTAATTGGAGGTTACTCCTATTGGTTGTAACACCATCTTAAGAGGTCTGATGATTAAGATTGTGAATTCATCCTGAAAAAACTACTACATACTTTGCTGAATATCACAATGATGACCTTTAAAGTGCTCCCCTTGAAAAGCTATGCACAGATGCCAGTGCCTAACCCACTCTTCAAAGCAATTGTGAAACTCTTTTTCTGGAATGACCATCAGGACTATCATCATATTACCGTTGATGTCTTGAATGACATCATAATGTCTTCTTTCGGCTCGGTGCCTGTGGCTCAACGGGCTAAGGCGCCAGCCACATACACCTGAGCTGGTGGGTTCGAATCCAGCCTGGGCCCACCAAACAACAATGACGGCTGCAACCAAAAAATGGCCAGGCGTTGTGGTGGGCGCCTGCAGTCCCAGCTACTTGGGAGGTGGAGGCAGGAGACTCGCTTGCGCCCAGGAATTGGAGGTTGCTGTGAGCTGTAATGCCACGGCACTCTATCCAGGGTGACAGCTTGAGGCTCTGTCTCAAAAAAAAAAAAAAAAAATAATGTCTTCTTTCAATATTTCTCTTATCTTGGGGTAAAGAAAAAAAGTCATTGGGGGCCAGAGCAGGTAAGTAGGGAGGATGTTCTAATATAGTTATTTGTTTACTGGCTAAAAACTCTTTTGCAGAGAGTGCTGTGTGAGTTGGTACATTGTGATGCAAGAGCCATGCGTTAAGCTTTTCTTAACTCTTTATCCATGTTTACTTATGCTATATTCTCACAGTCAGCTGATGGTTTTGAAACACAATTCCATGAATTTTTGCAATGATTTTGTCAGTTCTGCTAGTTACTGGCTTGCCTGACCTATCCACATCAGTGATGCCTTCTTTTCCCTGTGAAAAATTTTTAATCCGTTTGTACACTGCCAATTTCTTTATGATATTATCCCCATGAATATGGACTAATATATTCTTGATTTTACATTTGCTCTTGACAAGTTTAGTAAGAAATTTGGGTATATTTGTTTGTTTCTCTAATTCTATCTTCAACTGCCATGCCACACAGAAACATACAACATTAATAATATTGTCACTCAGCAGGATGCTACCACAGCATGAGCCACAACATGAGCAAAATTCTGAGACACTAATATACTGAGGTTATGATACTGGACTGAGTTGTTTGTACAGTGCTGCCAATGTAAGCTCATGGTGGCAAGTTCTTGAACTTAATTGTTGAGTGCCACTTAGCCCAACAAAGCTTTTAGACTTTTTGACTCGTGGAGTCAAGAATTTTTAGTTCAAACTCATATCTGTCTGTCTGTGTGACCATACATGACCTTTACCTCTCTGTGCTTCATTGAAGTTCCGAGAATTCAATAGAGTAATATATACAAAGTGTTTAAAACAATGTCTGGCATATTATAAGGACTATATTAATGTATACTAATTTTTACTGTTACTGTTATTGCTGTCTATTTGGCTATCCTTTGCCATTTTTGCTAGGAGTGAGTCTGGCATTGTCCTCTTCCGGCTGCCACCTTCAGGACAATTATTCTAAACTCTCCAGATCATTCTATGGAAACCCTCCCCACTAGCCATAAGGACTTACTGTTACTATTTCCCCTTCACATATCTTCACAAACCTTCCCCATCCATACTGTGACCACCTTTGATATCCTTTATCTATCTTAAAGTTATGACATTAATTCTCAACCATCTCCTCAAAGCCTATCTATGGGGACGTGGTAGTCTCACATTGGTGCCTGCTGTCTGTCTTATAGGCGCAGTGGGTGAACTGGGAATCTTACACGCCAATGTTCCCTGACACAAATGGCAACAATGCAAGAGAAAGCAGAAGGGAAGTAAAGTATTGTGTGTTTATGGTGCAGCAAATCATGTTGAGCTTTACAAACATAATCTCCAATCTTCACTCCTCACCGTGATGTTGTAAAAAAGGTATTATTGTATTTTACAGAGGTAGTGTTAAGAAGACTGAGGCTCAGAGAGATTGAATAATCTGTGGCAAATCTTAAAACGTCTCAAAATGCGACAATTCCTGTCCAAGATAACCTTAGGGAAATTTGCCCGGTTTTATATATTAAATGTTCCTCTACTCATTTTCTTCATGTTTTATTGCAGTTTAGAAGGTCAAATGTAGGTCTGGTCATGGTGGCTCATGCCTATAATCCTAGCACTCTGGGAGGCTGAAGCAGGTGGATTGCCTGAGCTCTGGAGTTCATGAGCAGCCTGAGCAAGAGCAAGACCCCATCCCTAAAAAATAGTGGCAAGGCAAGGGAGGGGAGGGGAGGGGGGAGGCTGGGTGGAGGGAGGGTGATTAGTGGGATAACACTTACGGTGCATCTTAGAAGGGTACAAGTGAAACTTACTAAATGCAGAATATAAATGTCTTCATATAGTGATTAAAAGGCCATGAAGGCTACATTAAATAGTTCAATGAAAATATTTCAGATTGTATATGAAGTCAGCACATTGTGCCCCATGATTGTACACAATTATGATTTAATAAAAATAAATAAATAAATAAATAAAATAAGAAAGGCAAAAAAAATAAATAGTGGGGTGTTGTGGCAGATCCCTGTATTTTCAGCTACTCAGGAGGCTGAGATAAGAGGATAGTTTGTGCCCAAGAGTTTGAGGTTTCTATGAACTGTGATGCCACAGCACTCTACTGAGGGTGACAAAGTGAGACTCTGTCTCAAAAACAGAAACAAAAACAAACAAACAAAAAAAAGGTCAAATGCATATAAAATGTTGTTTCTAAAACAATATCTGCTCCTTTACCTTCCATTAAGGGCAACCACTGTGCTTTTGGATTGTTGCTTTACTATTTATCTTTTTTACATTACTTGCTTGTCTTCTTTCTCCCCAATTTTCAGTTTTAGAAATAATTTTTTAACTTTCCACTACAAAAGATCAGGATTTATCTCTCTTTTCTCTCCATTCCCATCCACCTTCCAATTGTCCTCAATAGAATTGGGTTATAATTTTAGTGTATGTAAGAATGAAGCATTTACATTATTAAGATTGTAGCAAGGATATTCACAACTATGATTATTTTTCATTTTATCTGCTACTTTCTATTTTCCCAGAAGTTTATAATTACAGTATTTTTTATTGTTTCTTGCCCTCATTTTAATCCACAAATGTGTGCCAATTATTTAAATTTTCCTATAAGGCATCCTATTTGGTATGTGCAAATAAAGAAGTTATTCTTTCTCATTGATTGTAGCATTTTATTTGCCACCTATTTGGATTTTTGGAGAATTTTATGTACTCAACAAATTTAATTTTATGAGTGCAGATAGAAGAAATGATCAGATAAGTTTATTTAAAAATCTGTATTAATAGAAATCCTTATTCTAAGTGTTAAAATTTAGTTGTTATCAAAGTTATCATATATTTATGTATGAAATGGCCCCTATAGTATTTCTCACTGTATATTTACTATAATTCAGTTTAATTTAATTTGAAATATTTTAACAGGACAAATCATAACATAATTTGAGGTAAAATCAATATATTTTATTAAAATGATTATTACTCATAGCCACTGATAGTAAATAAAATAAGTAAAATAAAATCAGTTTTTAAACCCACACATTTTACAAAGATGTATGTCCCAGTACATAAAAGTCGTTTATTGATGAATGTACTTAAGAATATAAATGCAGATACATTAAATATAAACTTTCAGTTATCATGTTTATTTAGAGAATAGCAACTTTGTTTGTTTGTTTTAGATAGCTGAGTTCCCAAATGGCTGATGATTATTTTCTATAAGTACAGAAATTAGCTTTACTTAGCCACTCCCAATATCCATTACATTAAGTTATCCCCCCATTTGTTTTTCTTTTGACCGGGGCTGGGTTTGAACCCACCGCCTCTGGTATGTATGGGGCTTGTGCCCTACTCCTTTGAGCCACAGGTGCCACCCTAAGTTTTCCCCTTTTAATTTTTTTTATTTTCCTGCTTATTTTTTATTTTTATTTCTTTGCTTTTTTTTTTTTCTTGTTGTTGTTGAGACAGAGTCCCAATCCTGTGCCCTGAGCAGAGTGCAATGGTGTCATAGCTCACTGCAACCTCAGACTCTGGCTGGCTGTGAGCATCCCGCTGCCTCAGCCTCCAGAACCCACTGGGATTACAGGTGCCCAGCTCAGTGCCCGGTTGGGTTTTTCATTTCTTTTTTTTTTAGGAGTTGTGGTCTCATCCTCGCTCAGGCAAGTCTCAAACTCCTAAGCTGAAGCAGTTCTCCTTCCTCAACCACCACAGTGCTGGGATTACTGGCGTGAACCACCGCGCCCAGCAAGTTATCCCCTTTTTAAAAGAATACAGCCTTTTAAAAAGATATTTAATGAATATTAATTAACATTCCAGGAATATGGATAGGATAAAATGATAGGTGAATGCCGTATGTTTTATACCAAATCCTGTGCTTAATTCTGTATGGTTCGAGTGTTGGAAAATGTATTTTCCTACTTAGATTTCCCTTCAGGCTGTCAAAGAATAATTCTTATAATTGGTTGAGGAGAACCAATTCTTAGTATTGGTTTCTTCTTCTCAACTGTGGACTTTACAACATATAATCAAAATTATTTGATCAAGGTAATTGTTAAATGACAGGCTCTTCTGTGAAGAAAGTGCACAAGTTTAGAGCATGGATATGTAATATTCACTGGACTGCACAGAATATAGCTTTTACATAATTCCTAGATACAGCTTTAGGTATATATTTGGCTTTGCCATATATGAGATGTGTTAGCAACTGCCAGTTGCTATTTGTCCTCTACATACTTTCTCCTACAATAATAGAACTTTCATTTTCAGCTAAGGCTATGGTAGCCAGGAAGGAGCAGCCGTGTGACTGGGCAAGGAGATGAAGGAAAAGGGCACTATTGTTAGAACAGAAGCTCAAAGTCTGCTTTGTTGCTCAGAGCTCCATCTTGATAAAGATGGAGTGAGAGCCGCACCCTGGGGTTGGTGGAGCAGCAAGCTGACTATTATACCAGACCTCCCTTTGGTTAACCCACTGTTATTAGGAGTTTATGTGTTATTTCTGCCAATTAATACTAATTAATATAAGTTAATAGTTAATTATGTGAACACAACATCTTCTCTGCTCAAGGTACTGGCCAGTTCACTTTTTTTTCTAGGAGCCCCTGGATTCAGTGAAATCCATGATAGATTTCTTTTAAATCCTACAATAAGGTCCTGAGGTTTGAGCCATCAAAATTTTCTGAAAGCAGTTTGTTGTCTTTAGGTTATTAATGTGTAAGAAATTATAAATAGAGCATGTAATGCTTGAATAGCCTGTAGATTTCAGCAGCACCCATTTTTCTTTTCAGTCTTCTTTGGTTTGTACTCCAACTAAAAAAATAAACTATATCTTTTACATTCACATTAATCAGACCTGTTTAAGGGTTTGAAGAACAGGTAACCTTGCCTACCCACCACCCTGAAAGCTACATCTTGATCTGCAAAGTTATTTGCACCTCTGGTTTCTGTTTCCTCTGCTCCTTGGGTAAAGTCGAAAGTAAAGCAAGAGGTCTGAACCCCAGTTTGCTAGCTGTTTTGGCATCTGTGTACCCTTTCTTGATTTGGAGGGTCTGAACTAATTTTATTCCTCAAAAATGAAATAAAATAAAACAAAATAAAATACAAAGACCAATGCGTAACTGAATCTTGGTCTAACTTCAGCTTATTGAGGAGTATCAACTCAGTGGACAGTCTAAATATTAACCATTTTTGCTTTTCTTTAATCATTTGATCATCCTCAGAGCTCCTCGTATCCCCTAATAATATATTGCCTGTACTATACAGTTTCCCATGACTTTGTTATTAAAACTATAACCTCAAACTTGATTAAAATTTCATTTTCTCTCATGAAAGCACAAATGTGCCATGCCTGAGGTTGTGAAGGAAAGGAAGGATCTTTCTTTCCTTATCTCATTCTCCTCTTTGGGGTTTATGAGAGGCTGCAGTGCTGGTTCTCTTGTGGGTTACCTGGATGCATGCTTTGAAGGGTCCTGCAGGACTTTTCTTTCTGCTATTCACTTTTCCTAGTTGGAGAGTACAAGGTAACTGCAAAATGGTGCCCTTAGCCACGTCAGCCCTCACAGTGATGGATCACGCCCTCTAACAGCAGGGGTTTCTTCATCTCACAGGCAGCTGTCTGGGGGACTCAAATCCTCCATCCTCCTCAGCGTCCTTGTGTCCATGGAAACCCACATGTCTCCCCATTCCAAATCCTCGGCCCGTGGCTGGTCAGTCTTGTACCATCTGTCTACCCTCCTCCTATCTCTCTCCAATTCTCTTTTTCCAGAGAGACCTGAGTCACATCAGTAAACCTATTTCCCAGGAAAATATCCAACGAGAAACAGAAGGAAGGTCATGGCCAGAAGAGGGAGTTTCCTTTTACCAGTAATGCAAAATTTTCATGAAATATACGATTCTCACTCTACCTGTATTCTTCTCACTTATGTTTATTAGACAGAGATACGACAGGTTCTGAGATATCTTGATGGTTAGAGAGCAGTGGGGCAGAGATATGGCCCTACTTATGGGCACCTCACTTCGGAAGGTGGGTTATTGAAAAATTCCTTGTGTCAGAGTTTGGCACTAGTCTCATGCAACATGTGTTATGTTCAGGAAGATGTTCATTACAGGGATCATGTACCATTTTATACTCCATAATGTAATTTTAAACCAAAACCACAGATTGGTTTAAGCAATTAATATACTAGTTGCACACCATACATTTAAAGTAAGCAGATTTATTGTCTTTTGTTTTTCAAATGCCTATTTTTAAGAAAGTAGAAAATAGTGCTATTGATTTGTTTTATTTTGGAACATCTAGCTTGGAGAATTGTCCTAACCTTATAACTATTATTATCTATCTCTGATGTGTGTTAAATAAATACATATTTGTGCAATATATCTGTATAGGCATATGTCAGATGTATGTGCAGCCTTGTAATATGGTAACACAAATTCCTGGAAGAGTAGTAATGAAGAAGGATTTTATATGCTGAAGATAATTCTGGGGACAGGACTTTAAGACACTGGGAGGTGTGTGTGTGTGTTATAACTTCATCTCAGCAGCTCATTCAGCTCTAAAATTCTCTGCTTTGGTTTGGTTGATGCCCTCTCAAGCCAAAATGAATCCTTTCCAGGAGATCCCAATGAGACTAATGACTTTAACCTCAAAGATTTTATCCTTGTCAGCAGTCAACTGGAGCTAAAGTACATCAGAGAGAAATTAATTACAAGATGTTTGCATTTCAATTATTCTGCATTTATCATTGCAATTACTAATTCCATCCATGTCTCAACTTTTACTTGCTAAATATAAAAAAACCAGAAAACAAGATCTCTAAATTTTTTATTCTTTCAAAAATGTAAATAGTCTCTAGTTGATGTAGACACTTCTGTATATTTATATTTATAACTTTAACTATGACTAAAATCCTAGTTGAAATTATTTACAGAGAATTTCTGAAATAGGAAATTTAAGGTTTATCTTTAGTTGTTTTGAGTGTGCCAAATGCATGGTTCAAATTTAGAGTTATAATTATATCTACAGAAGCTTAAAATTTCCAGTCTGGAAAAGCTCAGAGAGAAATCATGCAAGAACGTCAAAGATCACTTTAAGCATTTATGATGCAAATAATGAAAGCTGACAGTAAAACTTAGCAAGCAATATTTATATACCCAAATCAGTTAGATCACTCAATTCATAAATCCAATGTGAGAGCAAAAGTAATACTCTGAAGATAAAGAAAACAGGGAAAGTCTATGTTTTCAATTTATTGCAATTTCTGGAATCATTCTCACATATGGAAAATTATAAAATTTACTTTAAATTCCAATTTTATATGGCCATGCATACATGCATAGCTTTGAATAAAAGGCTAAATTCTTGTACTCTGGAAGACAAATGCATCTTCCTTCCTATAGTTAGCCAATGATTTTTGCTGCATGTCCTGTGTCAGAAACCAGTGGCATCATTTCCCATAAGGGTCGTTCATTAGGTAGACATGTAGCCACATGGGCATTACAGATGGTTATTAGGACATTGGCTCTGGTATAAAACTTAGAACTCCTCTGGTTAAGGAGTCACCAACTGATGGCTCATGGGCAAAATTCAACTAAGGTTGTGCTTGGCCCACATAGTATTTAAAACATTTAGAAATTTTATATAGACTTTTTGATTCTCAGCTTGTCCTGAAAATCAACTGGAACTTCAACATGACTAGTCTTGTCTACTAGCCATTAGTTGGAGCCAAGTTAAGGCTGGTCAGGTTCCCACAGCTCCTGTTGTCCCTATTGTCTTGCAAAGGTTGTACTCCATTTGTTTACTACATTCACAGCCTCTAAGAATGTTTGAGTTTTTAATCCTGAGTTAGTCTATATTTTTACAGGTGAGAGAACATTGAGGCCTCATAGATCACCTGAGTTTTCCAGACAATGAAATGTAATAATTTCTGAGCACGGTCTATACAGTCAGTCTGTGTAGAGTTCAAATTCCAACTCAGCAACTTCTTTCAACTTTGTGACACAGAACGAGGTATTGAACATTCTCGAGCCTTCGTTTCTTTGGGCTTTAAAATGAGGAGAAAAGTAGTACCTGCTTCTTAGGGTTTTATAAAGCCAGATAAGTAAATATGTGCGATGTCTTAGAAGAGTGTCTGGCAAATCTAATGTTCTGTCTGAGCGTTAAGGAACTGTTCTGCAGGAGTTGTAGCCTAGAGTAGCCTGCTCATAGAATGAGTCCATCTTGGCGAGATGCCCAATCCAGGTACTGCTTATCTAGCCATATCTGTTCGCTCCTCTCTTTTGGTCAAACCTGTTACAGGTCTGAGTGTTTGAGCAAAAGTACTTACAACCTTGGTGTTTGTTGACCTTAGATTGTTCTTGGACAATGTGGTCTTGAATATAAGGAAAGTACTAAGGTTGGTGGAAAAATTAATTCCAACATGTAAAAGAACAGAGAGAAAAATTATCAAGAAGAATTGTGTTATTCTTATGAACAACTTTACTTCTTCAAGTGAGAAATTGTGGAAATAGAAAATGACTTATGATTTCCACCTTCAGTTGTCAATTACAAGGAGGAGGAATTATTTTGTACTCCTACTTGAAAAATCCATAATTAATATTAACATTTTGAAACGTTAAAAGCAGATCACTCACTGAGGTGGAAATGGAGGTGAGTTGTAAAACTGAACATTCGTTTCCTTTCAACATACTCTTTAGCTTGGTCAGGTGAATTTAGAATTGCATTGAGTGCTTTAATTGCATTGATGGACAAAAAAGATCCTTTTATTATTATTGTTCAGGTAATCAATTTTATTGTTCATGCATCCAATAAAGCATAACTTCATGAGAATTTAAATAAGCCTATATACTAGTGGTTCTCTACCTTCCTAATGCTGCCACCCTTTAATACACCACCCTTTAATGTCACGACCCATAGGTTGAGAACCATTGCTATATACCATAATATGTTTTCCTTGTTCATAAGCTTGTTTGTCACGAAGTTTAACATCCACATTCCTAACTGTCTTTTCTCCATATTTTGTACTTGGGGTTTACTTTATTTCCTGAACACCAACCAGAAGGCTCTCTTCTTTTGAAAATATCCTTTCTTCTTTAAATAAGGCAGTTAACTCTCTTAAGTATCAGGTTAAAAGGGTTGTTCCTATGCTTTAGTCTATTCTTTGACAAAAAGGGCTTAAAAGTTATTCACAAAAAGGGGAAAATGTATATTCAACAGATGTATATAGGAAAGTAATATGTGGGGACTTCATTATCTTCTAGTCAAAGTAAATGCATTTTATAACTCAAAAATCTACCCAGAGGCAATAGAGAACATTTTTACACAGTGAACAGTATTCCATTATAGTTAAATCTATTCCTTTTAGATTAGGTTTGTTTCTTCATAAGATCATGTCTGAAGTTTTGTACAAAAAATATAACTTTTACAAATAACTCCTATAATGATTTTTGTTATAAAATCTTATAAATTATTTTTCTTTTGCTATACATTTCATATAAATATAGTATGTAAATATCCATATTTGTAAGGCTTGGAAAGTTTACCATAATTCCCTTAACACAATATTTGCAGCATTTGTTGCGGCCAATGATTCCAGTAGGCTTGCAGAAAAGCGAGAGCCCTTTGGAAAATAAGTCTATGCCAGTCTCAGATAGATTTTTTTTTTTTTTTTTTTTGCTCATAGAAATATTATGTAATGACTTAGCCACCTACCAATTATTTTGTGTAATGCAGTAGCTAAGTTTGTGTTGATACTGAAAGGAAGAGAGTCTGACAAAAGGAAAGATAACAATTGTCAGGAAGACATTATTTGAACAGAAGGAATGACTACCAACTGATTTTTAAAAAGACTGTATAAGAAGAGAAAGCAAGAATTCATTTTTTAAAAATGCTTCATCTTTCTTTATTTTTCTTAAATAATAATATCATTGCACTCTCCAGATTAAGATGTGCCTGTATTTGATGTTTGGTATATAGATACACCAAACTATGGCCGTTTGTAAATATTCTCTTTATTAATCTCCTGATTTATTTTCCCTTATCATTTGAATTAAATATGCAATTCACGAAATAATATACCCACAAAACCATAGAACAAGCTGTTTTTGTGGTTTCCATGGCCGTATTTTCCTATGGAACCCAAAATACCACTGCAAACAGACTTCCTACAGCTTAGTAGCTCTGAACAGGAAAGACAGTGATATTGTGTTGGTGCCCTATATGGAGACAGCTGGACAAGTTTTAGGGCCATAATTAGAACTGTAATAGATTTTATTGTTGTTGATAAAACTCTAACACTCTAGGATCATATTACAAAAAAAAAAAAGAAAGAAAGAAAGAAAGAAAGAAAGAAAAGAATTCCAGAAAAAGGAGAAGGGAATAGTTGGGAAATAAATACATCAATTGATTCTTCACGTTCCACAAACCCCAGCCCACATGTGTTCCTCTTTTTAACTTAATGGTTGGAGGACATGTTAGCTTTGGGAGAACAGCATTGCTGGGGGTGGGAAACTGATATAGCCCTTTATGAATAAATAATTTACATTTACTAAAATTGTGACAAATACGTCAAGATGTTTAAAAATAGCATTAATATGTAACATGATAAATGCACTCACAGTTTATAATTCTGAACCATTTTCAGCAAACAGAATGATGCAAATCCTTTCTTAATAGCAGGTGAACATATTCTGGTTTTAGGCTTGGCTACTTTTTCTGAGATTGCAGTTTGGATATGGCTACATTACATGTATTCTTTCTCTCTGAAAGCTAATGAAATCCCCTGGACGTAATTCCATTAATCCCTGGAGAGGAAATAACTGGGGCAACATTTAGTGCAGCAGATGTGATTTCTATAAGCACTAGTGAGAAGATAGGAGTGAGTGCATTAGCAAAAAGGATTCAAAAAGGAAAGCTGAGAAATAGTGGATAAAGGTTCTGCTTGCCAGAAGTGAAGTTTTATGATTAACTATTGCCTTCCATTGTTATTTTCAACAATTTTGACAAATTAATGCGTAAGATTCGACTTTAGATTTTTTTTTCTTTTTTATTGAGACAGAGCTACAATGCCTGGATATTTTTAGAGGCTGGGTCTCACTCTTGCTCAAGCTGGTCTTGAACTCCTGAGCTCAGGCAATCCTCCTGCCTTGGCCTCCCAGAGTGCTAGGATTTACAGCCACCATGCCTGGCCACTTCATTATATTACATCTTCAAAATGCTTATATTATATTTCCCCAAAGGTAATTCAGTATGTTTGGATATTTTATTAAAATTTACAATATATATTATTTTTTATTCCATATTAGTTAATACAATTCAGAAATCCTAAATGTTAAATGCAATCTCTAAAATGATGTTAATATAATGCTGCTATCCCACACATTATAGTATGTACCTAATCTAAAATTTGATTTTTAGGAATGTTAACCATATATATTTTTTATGCTACGTGATACTGCAGACAGTGTTAGGATTTTCTGATATGATGGAATAATATTCCTTATAATCAAATGGGCTTTGACAAACATAAAATACATGATTTCATAGAAATACTAATACTGTAACTGTTTTCTCTAAACAAGATCTTCCTGGAAATAATATGTTATACCCTTATGTGATTTATTATTACATTGCCTGATAGCACCTCAAGTTTCTAGACTTGACTTTTATGTCTCTAAATTCTTTGTAACTATGGCTTATGGATTGTGAACCATAGACTCCTAAATCCTCTTCAATTTTTTTTTCCTCAAAGAGTATTTAATCTGGAAAGCACATTTGGCCTCTTAGAAAGTAAATAATAAATAAAATTTTCATTACTTTCTGAATAAACTTTAAATAAATCCATATATTTAAACTTCATATTTAGGAAAACTTGAAAATGCTTTTTATAGACCTTAAACAAAAACCAAACGACTTTAAGAATGCTAAAAAGGCCTAGGTTAATGTTTAGTAACTCAAATGTACAGAGCCAGATTCTGTCAGAATTCTATACAATTAACATCGATGCCTGTGTATAAATTAATAATCTGATACCTTCATGGAATTTACAACTATATTGTTCCTTTAAGCCATCTATACGTGAATATGCCTGTATAATTTTTTTCATCATGATTCACATAGTGCATTTTTGGTGTTTGCTCCTCTCAAATCTGCATTTAAAGAGTCCTGAACAAAGGATGATGGTAATTGAACATTATACTGCGTGATTCCCAGATAAAACCTAAAAGCGAGTTTGGTCACACAGTGGTCAGGGCTGCACATAAGCACCTGTGCATTGGGTCAAGGTGAAGGTAGCAGACACTTGTATCCCTTCAGTGCCTACATGCCAGTTCACTGAAAGCATCAGAGTGGGAAGAAATAAGCATTTTCTTTCTTTCCTTCTTTTTTCCCCAAAAGAAAATTGGGAAAAGAACACTGAGTCTTCCTTTCCCTTTCCCTTTCCTTCCTGTAAGAAAGGAAAACATCTCTAATCAGCTGAGATGTTTGATACAAGTGAGCCATTGGGCATAGAAGCAGGTCGTTTACTTTAGCTGGTGAGGAAAGCTGTGGTTGGTTCTGAGATCACATCTCAGTGCACATGGCCAGTGAGAACTACAAGAAATCGCTCCACTTTAATGATCAGATATTCCCTTATCCTGATGGATAACTGGCATTTACTGAGCCTTGAATTGGTGTCATTGTGCTGGTCCAATACACAGTATTACCTCGAAGATAACAAGATTATTTTCATTTTTAAAATAAGGGAAAAAGAAACATTCTAAAACATTTTAGAATAAGGTCTCACTGAAGCCTCCAGACCTGTGGGGCTTGAGACCAGGGAATTAGTTCCAGCGTAGTCTTAGAATACATTTTTATTAACAGAATACTTTTATTTTCCAGATATTGTTAATTCTTATGGTCCATAATGAACTTCAAGGTTTTAAAGTGTCACAGGGTTTTAAATATCAACCATATTGATGCTATTTTAAAAACATTTAAAAAATAAACAAATGATTTTATTTGGTAAATAATGTTGGTGTTAAGAGATAAATGTTTTTCTGGGAATGTATTATTAGACAGCAGCTTTAATTATTATTATATTTTTTGCAGTTTTGGCCAGGGCTGTGTTTGAACCCACCACCCCACATATATGGAGCTGACACATTACTCTTTGAGCCACAGGCGCCACCCAAGCTTTAATTATAGACTCACATAGGAAACTAGAAGCAGCAAGCCTGTTAATGTGTACCATATTCGCCTGATAAAATTATAAGTGTTACAAATGTACATATGCTGTATGTTGAAAATTAATTTGTTAGTGGTTTATATCTAAGCTAAAGCATAAACTAGAATAAAACATAAGGGAAGTTATTTTGAATAAAAACATTAGTTTTATATTTGAAACTAACTTTCATTTTATATAATTATATGAACTTAATTTTAAATATACATAATTCATTTATTTATTCAATTAACCAATAAATATGTATTAAGATTACCAAACATTGAGCTTCAAAGGTAAATAAACCAGACAGACTTGGTCTCAGCTCTCAAGAAACCTCCTGACCAGTTAGGACTATACACATTTACAAGATGAATGACAGATAAAATGATGTTAAAGGTGAACTGCTGCTATATGAAGGACTCTGTCCAGTACATGAGCTGTGCTTAGTGGGGTATTGAAAATGAACTACATCAGTCTACTAAGAAATTATCAGACTTCGATGAACAAACTCATTTTAACTAAACTCATAAGAGAGGGACATAGAAATCAAAGCAATATTTCATTGATTTCTGAAAGGTGGCACTACGTAATGGTTTTATAGAAAGTATCTAGGACTTAGAATTATTACTAGAAGTCTTTAGTAAACATATAATCACAGCAAAGGAATTAATAAGAGGATGGTGTGAATGGATGGATAATTTATTTTTCTTTCCAGGGAATCAGTTCCAGTGTAGTCTTAGAATACATTTTTATTGACAGAATACTTTTATTTTCCAGGTATTGTTAATCCTTATGGTCTATAATGAATAAAAACTGAAGAATCCTTGTTGTATGTTCTTTTTATGGATTTCCAAAAGCACTACAAAAACATTAAGTAGGTTAAGAGTTACATTTAGTATTGTCTTTTTCTGGATCTACCTAGTCAGCATGATTAGATGTAAACATATATATCTTCTTCAAAACATTTATAGCCTGTATTGCATATTTTTGCACACGGCCAAACTTTCTTTTTATAGTTGGTTTGACTAGTTTACATGTATGACTTTAAATGACTTTTTCTTAAAATTAGAAATATTTTGTATACAGCCCATGATGGATTGATAAAAATAGGATTCATGTAGCTATATCTTAACCTTTGATATTTAATAAGAAAATAAATACTTTAAACACTTGGTTTTGGAAATGTAAAATGCCTTTATAATTTTTGTTACCAATAGTATTAGTGTAAACATTTAGGTCTCATGATGTTAAAATTTTATTTTGCTAAGGTCATTGATGAAATATTCGTTAATTGTTTTAATATATTGCTTCTCCATTTCCATTTAGGTAAACTTAAGGAAAAAATTTATATATAAATTTCTATTTAAGTTTAAAGAGATGATTTGACTTTTTGTTTTTATAAATCTTCAGGTACTCAACCTTCTTTGTTTTTAGACATTGTTAGGCTATACCCAGTTGAACCTTTAGGTGGCAGCATTTGAGAACAGTTATACTTATAAAGTTGCCATCATTTTGAAAATCAGAATGAAGAATAACACACATGTTCAAAAGAAAAGATTTGGGGTTTATTATTCCTTTTATTTAGATTTTAGACAACCTATTATAAAGCCAGTCTCATAATTTGTTAACATTAAAGCGTTTCTTCACATCTACTTTTATTTTTATCTACTTTCTTCTCATAAAAAGCCCATCATCTTTTGTGTTGCCTTTTCTTCCTGTGCACACTTTCATTGAAGGCAAACATGTCTTCCAAACAATATTCCTAAAGGACTTTTATTCTTAGCATATCCCCATTTTTAATGGATCTGGGCCAATTAAGCATATCTGAAAATTTCTTCTGAATTATTGAAGATGAAAAGGCATTATCTCCCTTCTTATAACCCGTAGCATTGAACGTACTTTACATTTACGTATAGTGAGAGATGAAAGGGGCGGATAGAACTTGAAACCAATTTATGTCAAAGGCATTGGCTTATAGTCCATCTCAGTTTCTCACGAGAGTAAGCATCACAACACATAAATTTTGTGGATAGTTGTCTACTCAGTTGATCTTTATTACTTCCATTTTGTTTTCTTTTTCAAAAATTGGGGTCAACCCATTTTATTTCACTAGCCAGGATCTAATTAAGTTCAGGCCATATACGTATAATTTCATTAAGAAATACAGTCATGACCAGAATTTATTATACTTAATGCAATTTGAGCTTTTAATTTTTATGGAATATCATGTCAGCTTTTCTGCAACCATAATTCTTGTTGCTATATGATTAACTTATTTCGCTAGATGATACCTAAAATTACTTTCTTTAATTTTCCTTCATTTAGATTTTAATATATGTAAGGAAATCTTTTAGGGTAACTCTTTTAATAGTTCCTTTTTTCTTTGAATTTTATGCCTTATTGGAAAATGATCCAATATTTTTATCCTGATATAAGTCAGAGGATTTTATTATGTACTTATTTCATTATTATAAGAGAGACATAAAATTTTAAACAACTTAATTAAAACCACAATCCAAAAACTAATGGGTGTTTGTTCATTTTAGCAGTATAGAAAATTAGTTTTTGCAAAGGGTGAGGTGTTTGTGATGACTTTTATTGATTGCTGGCAAAACTAAGGAAAGATTCATTACACAATAATTGTCTACAAAATTTATATTATAAGACATGATCTAAAAATATACAAAATGCTGTGTGGTTTAGAAGTTTTGTTTGTGTTATTATTAATGAAAACTTGAAAAGTACCTTTAGCCGGGCGTTGTGGCGGGCGCCTGTAGTCCCAACTACTCGGGAGGCTGAGGAAAGAGAATCGCCTAAGCCCAGGAACTGGAGGTTGCTGTGAGCTGTGTGACGCCATGGCACTCTAACCAAAGGCGATAAAGTGAGACTCTGTCTCTACAAAAAAAAAAAAAAAAGAAAAAAAAAAGTACCTAAAAATCCTTTCCCCGTAGAATGGATAATGGATAATCTGTTAATTTATGTTGTAAAATGTGTGTAGTCCCATAAAGGCAAGTACAAAAGTGTGCCCATTCTGTGACTATTTTGGGTTTGATGAAGATTTTTTTTTTTTTTTTTTTTTTTGCATTTTTTGGCCAGGTCTGTGTTTGAACCCACCACCTTTGGCATATGGGGCCTATATCCTACTCCTTTGAGCCACAGGCGCTGCCCAAGATTTTTTATTTCTCTTTTGATTGTGTGAATGATTCAAATGGCTTAAGAGTATCACACAAAGGGGCAGATGCTGGCATCGATGTTCAGAGAAGGGAACACTTTTACACTGCTGTTGGGATCGCAAACTAATACAACCGATATGGAAAGAAGTATGGAGAATTCTCAAAGAGCTAAATGTATATCTTCCATTTGAGCCTGCAACCCCATTATAAAGTAGCTATCCAGAAGAAAAAAAGTCATTTCATCACAGGAACATTTGCACTAGAATGTTTATTGCAGCTCAATTCCCATTTGCCAACACAAGTTTCCATCAACACATGAATGGCTTAGTAAACAGGTACATGTATACCATGGACTACTATTCAAACATAAATAAGATGATTACTTTACGTCTTTTGTATTTACCTGGATGGAGTTGAAACACATTCTTAGTAAAGTGTCACAAGAATGTAAGTGAAGGTATCCAGAGTACTCCACGCTAATATGAAATCAATACGAAACTACATGCCCACACAAGGGAAAAACTCAAGTATATTCAAGTAGGGAGGGAAATGGGAAGGAGGAAAAACAAAGCGGGGAGGGGGGATGGTAAACTCTCACCTACTGGGCACAATGTAAGCGTGTATAGCACACCCCCAAATGAAGGGCTCAACTATAACTTAAATGTTACTTTAGAAATGCAAACGAAGTAACCAAATGACTTGTATACCCTCATATTAATGTGAAATTTAAAAAAAAGTTTATTGATTGAATAACCTGAAATTTTCAGCAGCTTTGGCAGCAGGTGTTCAATTAGCGTCAGAAAGCTGCCTCTCCTTCTCTACTTTCCTTCCCTGGCCTTCATGCTTAGTTAATCTTTCCCGCCTGGTGTCATGGGTTTCTACTATTCCTGAACAACATGCCTGACAGAAAAACCTGTAAGTGCTCCTCTTCTCCTCTTTCTAGTGATCTCAGGGAAAGGGAGAACTTCCTTTGTCTCAACCTAAAGTCCCTTTCCACTCCTGAGTTTACCATCCGGAAGAAACAAGCTCTGGCCTGTGATTGGACAGATCAGATTGGTTGACTCCCAGGCCACCCAGGAGGATGGAGTTAGGTTTAGCCTCACCCAAACACCTTGGACGAAGCAGGACTCAGCTGGTTTCCTAGAGGAAATGTAAGCATTTTTACTAGAGGAATGAGTATGTAGAAATGCCAGAGGAAAAAAAAATAGACGTTCACCACAATACTTATTAAAATTTTTAAATTGAGGTCATTTAAGGTAATCACTCCATCAGTAGAATATTCATATTCTCCCTGGATCAATTTTAAATAGAATTTTTACCTTAAAGATGCAGTATTTGATATAAAACATGACTCCATTAAACTCAGTTTCCTATTTAGTAAGATGAGGATATAATAATATATTGGGATTTTGGTGGTGCCTGTGGCTCAAAAGAGTAAGGTGCCAGCCCCATATACTGGAGGTGGTGGGTTCAAACCCAACCCTGGAAAAAACTGCCAAAATATATATATATAGGGTTTTTTAAAAATTAAATGACATAGGAGCTCAGCACAGAAACACACGGAGGATTTCACTCAGGGCGTGATACAAGATACAAGTTTACAGATAAGAATAGTAAAATTAAAGAGTTTCAGTGACAGAAAAACTAAATGTTATATGCATAAGATATATACTTAATGTTATATATTATGTTTGCTAAAAACAGAGTTAAATTAAGTTTCACTACGTGCTTTAAATTATAAACCTATCAGGACTTAATCTAGACTCATCTAAACTAAATCCATAGTTTTCCTTTTGAACTCGACTTGTTTAGAATAAAGTCAAGATTAAATGGGTGCGGGTGAGGGTGAGAGACGGCATGGGGGAAAAGGAGCGTGTGTGAACTTTATTTTGTGAATTCATTTCTTCTCAGTGACCTGATCATAATTTAGTTGCTTGCCTCCTTATGATCATGGTATATCTAGTTTTATGAATCTACTAGTTGTAAGTTTAAAAATAATCTTCTTATAGTAAAAACCTAATTTTGTGAGGTACTGTATGTGTGTAGGTAGTGAAAAAATATTAGCAGAATGAATGAGATAATGCATCAGCAACTAAATGTGCGTGTCTTCTGAGTTCAGACTGCACGCTGGGATTGGGCCTGGACAGACATTTTAGCTCATGTACCATCCAAGTTATTTGCGACATTAGTTAGTCTTTGTGTTCGATAAAATTCTGGACAAATAGTCCAAAGCAGATGTTGAGGCCTTTATTCTTTCCACTGGCACCTTGACCCAGGTCTATTCAATGTGTATCTGTAGACAATCTAACAAATAATGAAAATGCAAACCAGTTAATAAAATGAAATTTTGCATGTCATAACACCCCAACAATAGTAGCTATACATGGTCATATTGCTTGACAATTGCTGAAAGTGGAGAGATTTCTAAATCAGAAGAGATAGTTATCAGAAGTTTTAGTATGCCAAAGGTCCTGCCCTTTCACCTCAGATAAGTGCAGCCCTGGTTAGTGGTAAAGGGACTAGCTCACCGTCAGCTAGGCAATGTTGAATCAAAATTACAAGCTGCTCCATTTGCTAATAATTCCTGCAGCTAAAGCCAGACATAACAACACATTGTCGTCAAAGATGGCCTATGTCATCTGTTTCATATGAACAGTTTCTTGTTTCCTATACAATTATATGCTATTATCACTTTACCAAAGAAAATAACATGTCAAATTTTCTCCGAAGCGTAAAAATGCCTAGGCTGCCAAAACTTCTGTTACAATCAGTTTAAAAAATTACCATCTTTTCTTCCCTGTCTAGTAACACTCGTATTTTAAGCTTGCTCGGTATCCTGTGATCTAAGTGAACCCTGGAGCTCTCCTAAATCATACTATAGTGCAAATAACTTCTAGGCCAATACTTCCCAAGGGGGTTGTGATTTATAAGCGGGACATTTATAGAAGGCATCAGAGAGCTTCCACAGAGCACCTCCAAATTAAGAAGATCAGCAGAGCCATTGTTCCACAAAACACATTAGTTCATTCATGAATTGATTCTACAAACACTATTGGATGCCTACATGACATTCTACGCATTGCTGATATTTTACTTTTTCTTATAAAAATATATGTCTCACCTTGTAAAGTACAAGGATTATAAAATTAATCAAAAGTTCAGGGCCAGGTGCAATGGCTCATGTTGTTAATCCCAGCACTCTGGGAGGCCAAGGTGTATGTATCACCTAAGCTCATGAGTTTGAGACCAGCCTCAGCTTGAGTGAAAGATCCCCCCTCTAAAAATAGTGAGGCGTCGTGGCAGGTGCCTGTAGTCCCAGCTACTTGGAGGCTGAGGCAAGAGAATCACTTAAGCCCAAGAGTCTGAAGTTGCTGTGAGCTGTGATACCATAGTACTCTACTAGGGGCGACAAAATGAGATTCTGTCTTTAAAAAAAAAGTTCACCACCATCCATACCTATTTATAAGTCATTTAAAAAGTGGGTAACAAAAAATGTGATCTTTTGTATGTCTTTAGTAATTTATTGTTTGAAAACTATGAAGAGACACAGTTCTCCCTCTTCACCAACGAAGTGTCATGATGTACCAGAAGAGCTAGGAGAATGGGGCTTTACTGCATGTTGATGTGATCTGGGGCAAGTAGCTTAATGCCACTATAGCCCAGGTCTTTAAGCTACGATTCCTTATAAAAAAAAATTTTTTTTTGAGACACTCTCACTTTGTTGCCCTTGGTGGAATGCTTTGGTATCACAGCTCACAGCAACCTCTAACTCTTGGGCTTAAGAGATTCTCTTGACTCAGCCTCCCAGTAGCTGGGACTACAGGTGCCCGCAACAATGCCCGGCTGTTTTTATGTTATTGTTGTCATTCTTGTTTTAGCAGGCCCTACCTGGGCTGGCCACCAGCCCCAGTGCATGTGGCTGACGCCCTAACCACTGAACTATGGGATCTGAGCTCCTGATAAAATGTTTTAATGTATTATCAAATATATATAGGGCATCTTTGCATATTTAGTGGCAAATCCATGATTTAATTGTGTGACTGATAAAACACAAATATTAGCTCCTTCTCTTCTCTTCTTTTCAACCTTCAGTATCTGCTTTTTTTAGCGCTTACCCTAATGTTGGCACATAGCAGGTGTGTGTGGTGAGCAGGTGAGCTGTGTTCATCCAGTGTGCATTTCCGGAGTGAGTACTGGATGGTACAGGGTGACTAAGCCACAGACAGTCCTTCTCTCCATTTAGTTTTCCATTTAGTAAGTGTTGCCATTTGGGGATAAGTCATGACACAAATCCTATTAAAACGCAACTTATTTGGGCCAAAGAGAGTCAGTGCGGAAGAAATGGCTAGAGGGAGTTAATCTCAGGGACCAGAAATCATGGATTCTCCCAAGAGATTAGAATTCACTGTGGAAGACTTTGTTTTAGAAGGTAGCTCCTTCTCTTAATAGCTAACTTTTAATCAGTTTTTTTTTTTTTGATAAATGAATAAAACCTTTGTTGTTTTCTTTAAGCTTGTGTTTAAGGTTAAAGTAATAAAACCAGTTATCATATTCATCTATTTTATACAGAAGTTGACAAAATATTTGCTGTATTTCAAGTATTAACCATAATTATAGTTTTTATGTTGTTAGGCAAGGTATATCTAAATTTGGTGTACAGAGATCTGTGATTATAATAATCCACTCCTAATTGCTTGTGTGAAATCTATGAATCCATTTTTGTATAGTATTGTGTTTTCCTAGGCATTGATAAACTAGATCCATTAGCAACCTTTAATGTTCTCGTAAAGGTTATTTGACTTTGATTTAGACATGTTACATTCCCATTCATTTCCTAAATATGCTCTAATGCTTTTTTTAAAACCCAGGACATAATATGGATGTTATTTCCACAGAAAATTATGGATATTATCAGTAATTGCTCTATTACAAGGGAAAAATGTATTTAGATTGTAGTCTCAAGGTATTTCAAAATATTCTTTTGAAGAGGTGATTCAATATTGGTAATGTATGTAGTTTGCATACAAATAATAGTTATTATACTTTCATGTGTAACATTTAAGCCACAGGATGCCGAAGTTCTCATTTCCTGTTGGGAGTTTTCCTTGTAAATGTAGTACTGTTCTGCTGTCTGCAGAACTACAGATTCCTATTTTGTGATGCTGAGCATACAGTGTAACGATAATGTTTGGCGTGGTTTAAAAACTATGTCATCTCAGAAGTCTTACACGAGTTCTGTGCTTCCCTGACATTACATCATCCTGTCCTGTTCTGTGACGATATCCTGTATAATTATATCTCTAAGTTAAAGTTGCTCTCTGGATGGGTGACCCTCTTTCTTTTCAGGGGCCTCTGGACTCCTCCCTGGTCCGGTGGCGTGCAAGATGTCAGCTATAGTGGTTGATACAAACTATCTCAGGGTGTTCTCTACCGTAGTGTGGATTTTTCTCCTCTTCCCCTGGCTTTACTGTAAACAGTGTATACAACACTTAAAAAGACCTTTTGAATTAACGTGATATTAAAGAGTTCGGAAATGGTTATTTCCCTGGAAGAGCAAGTAGGTAAGCCACAGTCCCATTAGTGGCCACTTGCATTACTGATTTTGTGAGTCAGATGTGAGGGGCCAGAGTGAGAAACATGCATCGTGGAAAATTTGTCTTTCTGAAGTGTTCTATGAAACTGCTTATACAGAAAGGCACTGAAGAGGGATTAATTTTCTTAAGTATTTCATTATATTTATTTCTTAATTGACCATGTAATGATTTTTATCATTGCTATCTTTCTTTTAGGGAGATGATTAGAAAACAAAGTCTTTCTTCTTCTCAAAGTACTAAAGTAAAAAAAAAAAAAAAGATATTTTATAACCTGTTCTTCTGATGTGTTTACTAAGCTGCATTTGTGAACAACCATCATAGTATACATATGGAAATACGGGGCCACAAGATCGCTTTAAAACTGTAGCTGTCTCATTTAGTTAATTAAAATTAAAATGAGTAAGTCTCAAACTCAAACAGGAATTTAAGCATACTTTGCTGTTCTGTCAATGGATATTTTCTAAAGGTTATAAACAAGAAGGGAAGAATTAAAAGAGAATTTGACTGGAACTCAAAGTGGTTGGTTTTTGTTCCTATTTTTCCCCAGCACTAACTCTGGGAGCTGAGCTCATTCTCAACAATGAGATCACTCCTTTGGTTTCCATGATTCCCAAGGTTCATTTAATTCTAAGTTAGATTTATTTTTGGAATCAATGTAGGCTTTAATATACTCATTCTCCATTCAGCAAACACTTTATACGCACTTCCTTGATACTAGGCACAGATATGTGGCTGTGGACAGAACTGATGCTATTTTTTTGCTTATGGGCTGAGGGTCTAGATGGAGATAAATGTTGCATAATTATCAAATAAACGGAAACTGTCATAAGGGCTGCAAAGGCCTCATGGAGGGATTTGGGGGAAAGAATAACAGGTGGAACTTAAATTGCTTGGGAATCAGAACGTGTTTCTCTGAGTTCAGAGTTTTCAACTGAAACCCGGGCCAAGAAGAAATTAGTCAGGTGAAGAATGAAGTAAACCCTGGTATTTCAGGCAGATGGAATAGTTTACAAAAATCCTACGGTGTGAAATCACCCAAGGGTCTAGAACGGGGGTCCTTAAACTACGGCCCTCGGGCCACATGAGTTGGTGTGAATTGTATTTGTTCCCATTTTGTTTTTTACTTCAAAATAAGATATGTGCAGTGTGCATAGGAATTTGTTCATATTTTTTTTTTCTAAACTATAGTCCGGCCCTCCAGCGGTCTGAGGGACAGTGAATTGGCCCCCTGTTTAAAAAGTTTGAGGACACCTGGTCTAGGACATAGTCTGCGATGAGCTTAGAGAAAGTAGGTAGAAACTACATCGTGGGAAGCCAGAGGCTGGGCCGGGGCTTTTCTCCTTAATACAACAGCAGTCGGACAGTAGGAGAGAGTGGGACACAGTGGGAGACAGAGAGAGGCGTGGACAGTGTTGTGTGGTGTGGACAGAGGGAGGCGTGGACAGTGTGGTGTGGTGTGGACAGAGGGAGGCGTGGACAGTGTGGTGTGGTGTGGACAGAGGGAGGCGTGGACAGTGTGGTGTGGTGTGGACAGAGGGAGGCGTGGACAGTGTGGTGTGGTGTGGACAGAGGGAGGCGT